>CM038676.1:208561201-208711520 GCA_021605205.1 Aegilops longissima
CGTTCACCGGGTACGCCGGGCGTTTTGAGGGCAAGCTTGAGCGCTGCCAGTTCGTCCTTGGTGTCTCCAACTATGGTGAGGGCGTCCTTGCTCCCGAGCATCTTCATGAGGTTGTATGCCGGGTGGGTCGCCGCCATAAACTGAGCCAGAGCAGGGTACCCGAGGATGGCGTTGTATGGGAGGCCGATGTGGGCGATGTTGAAGTCGATCAGCTTGGTGCGGTAGTTGTCGTGAGTGCCGAAGGTCAAAGGAAGGCGGATTTGCCCCAGGGGTCTGGCGAAGCCGTCGCCAACCCCGAAGAAGGGCTTGCTGGGGCGGAGCCGTTTGAGCGGTACGTGAAGGAGGCTAAAAGCCTCCACGGAGAGCATGTTGAGGCTAGCACCACTATCGATGAGGGTCTTGGTGATGGCACTTTGCAGATGGTGGGCATGCAAAGCATTGGGAGCACTCCCGAGCCGATGGTGGTGACGGGGTGGTCCCCCGAGTCGAAGGTGAGGTAGGCCTTGGGCTCCGCCCAACCCGGGGGTGCTCCTTGTCAGACGGAAGTGCGCCGATCCGCGGAAGAACTTCTTGTGACGGTTCAGGGCAGTTGCTCGCGAGCCGCCGAGGAGGGTTATGACGGCGAGGCGCCGGTGCCGCTGTTGCTGCTGACGAAGAGGTCGCAAGCAGCTCCTCCCAAGATGCCACCAAGATCCCGGGAGGGTGAGCAGCCAGCGCGCAGGTGCACCAAGAAGGGCCATGGAAGCCAGCTGGCTATGACTTGTCAAGCCGCCCCTTTCCTTCCGGACGGCCTCTTCATATGCCAGCAGAGAAAGCCGACAGTCCGCCGCCATTGCCGCAACGCCGGGCGCATCTCTCGGCTTGAACATGGGAGGCCATTGTGCCCGGCTTAAGGAGGGGGGCAAGACTCGAGCCCCCGGCACTGCTGTGGCCCGGCTATCCCAGCCGGAGGAGCGACGCCGGCCATGGGGACAAGGCCCGGAGGCGGTGGAGCACGAACCGATGAAAGGAAAGCTTCCGCGCACCCCTACCTGGCGCGCCAAATGTCAGATTTCGGGTTCCGGCAAAACCCTCAAGGTTCGAACACTAAGGTGCGCACGAAGATCTCACCCTCACCTAGCTCACACACTCCCCATGATCCCAAGGCTTAGCACATCGAACTTGCAGAACAAAGGACACAGGGTTTATACTGGTTTGGGCCACCGATGTGGTGTAATACCCTACCCCAGTGTGGTGTGGTGGATTGCCTCTCGGGCTGAGGAAGAACTAGTACAAAGGAAGAACAGCCTCCTGAGGAGAGGTGTTCTTGAGATCGGAGAGCTTGTGTGGTTGAGGATGATCCGAATGATCCAAGATCCGTCCCCTCCTACTGTGGTGGCCAGTCCTTTTTTATAGAGGCACTGGTCCTCTGCCCAAATGTAGGCGGTAAGGGATCCAACAACGTCCAAATTTGAAGGGAGACAACCAGTACAACTTATCCTGACTAAAGGTGATCTTCGCCGCCAAAGGCTCTCGTGGTGACGCCGCCTGGCTCCACAAAGGACTCCGGCCCTTTCCGTCTCCGCTAGTCTTGGTCCGTTGCACCGACATGGAAACTTCTGCTCGATGCCCGGACTCTCGCCCACGCTATGCCTCTTTAGCACCAAAGAGGAAACCAGTACATCGTGACGCTACTGGTGCCCGCCTCGCCTCGTCATCACTTGGCTTGCATCACAAGGACTCAAGGGTGCCCTTGCCTTGATCTCACGCCCCGCGAGCCATCCTAGTGAGGCTGCCCCGAGGAGGTCTTATGGCTGTCCAATTGCTTGGCGTGTACTAGAGTAGGGTACCCTAGTATCCCTAACCTGCACACGGCAGGCAAAGACTACGCGGTGGCTTGCCGGTGACCGCCAAGGTCCTTCGAGGTTCCTTTGGAGCCATTCAAGAACAAAGTATTCAAGCCAAGGAGATAAGGCCCCTGCAAGAGGAGCTTGCCGGAAGGCCAACCAAGGCATCTCAAGGAAATTGCCGCTGACGCCACCACGCTGTCGTGGCCGAGGCCCGGGAGCGACAAGCTCCCTGGACGCGACAAGACAACGATCGCTGCAAGGCGCTGTCATGCAAACTACCACTCAGACCAAGGCTTCCAAAGACATCCACCAACGTGTCGCCTCGACCTTTCCAGCGCCAAGCTGTGGCAAGAGGTCAGGCGCCAGCGGTGCACGGTGGCAAGCGACGCTAACAAGATTGCCATCGTGGCAGCGGGGCGCCCCCGACGGTCCTTTTTGCACTATTTGGGCGACGAGATGGGCATTTAATGCCTTTGTCCCTGCCGCCGTGGTTAGGTATGATACATCGCATGTAGTTGTACCAACCGCAATTTTTTCCATTTTTACCCTTGTCTACGCTTGCCACCTGTCGGAGACCCTTTAGCATATAAAAGGAGGCCCATGCGCAACGAGAGGGGGTTCAAAGGCGAAAAACACTCACGCCGGTCTCGTTAGCAGCTAGTGTGTATCAGTAGCACTCAGCGCCCCGAGCAAGAACTCAATACACTCTGCATATGCAGCAGAGGGAGTGTTATCTCCGGAGAGCTCCGGCCGGGTAACTGCTCGTGGTGCTTCGCCTTTGATTCGCTTTTTTCGGCGATTCCGCCGCCAACCGAAGGGGCTCGGTCCGCCGTCCCATAGGTGTTCGTGGATCAGCTTCGACATCTTTGGCGCGCTGTAGGGCGCCGAGGTTGTGTGAACCTGATCCGACGCTCACACGAAGCTAGATCTTCATCTTCTTCATCGACATGCCACCGAAGAAGAAGGCTTCGGCGGCAGATGTTCCGGCCCATCGCCGATCCCACCACCACCGAGCAAACGGGTGGTGGGTAGACGCCGCGAAGAACGGGCGCCGACGAGGGAGCTCACGGTGCTGCCAGGTCCAAGGACAAGGCTGCGCACCTCGGCGCCAGACATGCACCGCGCCCATCTCAGAGGCGCGACCGACAGCGCCATGGTATTCACAAAGGCTATACGCTCGCTGGACCAAGATCGAGCTGGTGGATTTCAGGTGCTCAAGACCAGCATGCACGCCAACATGCAGGCACGAAGCGAGGCACGGTCGCTCGACGGATATCGCTCCTTCTAACATAGTTAGAAGTCCGGCATATCCCGCCTCGCGCTGCTCGCCATCGCCGCCCGCCACTCCAGCAGAAGCTTTGGCGCGAGCTCAACTGCTCCTAGATTACCCTCCAACGGCAGACAAGATCGGCGAATGGAGGGCCACCATTCGTAGTCTCATCGGCTTTGCTAACGGCGACACACCGCGGCAGCCGAGTACATCGCTGCCGCGCAGACTGCTAAGCACGAGCCGGTGGCGATTTAAACCGTGGGGTGCAACCAACATGCACTCTCCACCTCGAAGGTCAAGATCGCCGACCGCCGGATCCACCTCGACAGCGACTCCACCGCATCATCGGATCCACGAGCTCGTCGCGATCAGCCAAGTTCTTCACGAACGACAAGAAGAAGACGCCGAACTCGATCGAGCGCCAAGAGAAGCGCGGCCAATCGGACCAGCGCTACCGGGCCCCTGGTCGACATGCATGCACCAGGGGAACCAGTGACTTGCCAGACGCGGTAGGTTGCCCCGCGCTCACTCGTGAGCTGCGGCAAGTCCAAAGGGCCAAAGACGAAGAATTTCTGCCGACGCATCGTAGAAGTACGACGGCAAGTCGATCCGTCGAGTTCCTCAAGATCTACACCATCGCGGTGCAAGCTGCCGAGGGCGGACGACAAGATCCTAGCCAACTACTTCTACCGGTGCTCAAGCCCAATGTCGATCTCGCTCATGCACTTGCCGGACAACTCCATATCCTCCTGGCACCTATGCCATCAGCTTGTCGGCGCTTTACAGCGGCCACAAGCCTCATGGCTAAGAGAGCGACCTTCATCTGCCGCCTGTAAGGAAGGAGAGCCCCGCAAGTACATTCAGAGATTCAGCCACAGACAAAGACAACATCCAGATGTCCACCCCGCCGGTAATCAGCTGCTCCATCGGGAACGCGCGAAACCGCAGGATGCGGAGGAGATGGCGATGTGCAAGATCGAGACGCTGCTGAGCTATATGCCCCGCCGGCAAGTGTGCACGCGCCGAGGAAGGAGGAAACTCCCGGAGAGAATACAGTACAGGAGGATCTGATAGTGAGGAGGCCGCCCGCAAAGAAAAACCGCGGCGGAATAACAGAAGAAGAAAGGCAAAGATGTGCTAGTCGTTGAGCAGTCCGCAACGGAGGTGGAGCTAAGAAAGCCAAAGCTGGTAGCTCCGGCGAGAAGATTGCCGCAGCACCAACTACTGTGCTGTGGCGGTCGCCGACAAGGTGACGGAACCAACAAGCAAGATCGCAAGATCCACCGCACTAAGGGCCATGACCTCCAGAGCTGCAAGAAGGTCGATCAGCTTGTCGAGCAGCAAAGGATGAATACGAGCGACGCGACAAGGAGAAGGCCCAGAAGGTGCCGGAGGAGCGGCAAGAAACGCCTGCCGAGGAGGACGCCGGCAAGGCCAAGCAGCGGCAAGGAGACAGACCTCCCGCGCCGCGATAAGGATGAAGATGACGACGACGATGAAGATATGGATGATGACGACCGATGAGCAGGAGTTCCAGAAGCCACAGAGGTCCTCAGTGCGTTGACGGTGGTGCTTCTTCAGATACTTCACACCGCCAGCTCAAGCAAAGGTGCGGGAAGTCAATGCGCGTAACCACCCGCCGAGTCACGCAAGCCTCGAAATGGTCTAGCACGCCTATCATCTTTGATATTGAGGACCACCGTTGGTTTCACCAACTATCCGCAACCTCAAGGTCACTAAGATGCTAGTTGACGGCGGGGCCAGCTTGAACCTGATCTCCTCCGTGGTACTCCGTAAACTCCAGATCCCCGATGGCGAAGCTCAAGAGACCGCACATTCCAAGGAATCAATCCGGAAGGAGCAAGCCAAAGGAAAGATCACGTTGCCGGTGACATTTGGCAGCGAAGTTGAACTTCAGGACCGAGAGGGTCACTTTTGACGTTGTTGACTTTCCATTGCCTTACAATGGGATACTCGCCGCCCAAAGACTCGCCAAATTCATGGCAGCTCTCACTACGCATACAACATGTCAAGATGCCAGCCCGATAAGTGTCATCTCTGCCCTCGGCGACAAGAAGGATGCTCTTATCTGCGCCGACAAGATCTACCGAAGCAGCAGCCGCAACAGATCGCAAGTCACTTGCCGCTGAAGCTCCCGGGCGAAGAAGAAGACCAAGTCCGCAAGAGTTCTGATGCCCACTCCGCAAGCGCACCTCTTCGAGTGCTGCGCTACCGCCGAGGACGCACCATCGAGCTCCACCGCAAGTGTAAGAAGACAATGACAGCTCCACCAGAGACCAAGAAGGTGTCCGCCAAGGAGGACGGCACCGTGGTACCTTCACCATCGCCACTTCGACCCTAAATAGAAAGCGCCGCTGCTTTCCTCGCGGCAAACGCCGACGATTTGCATGGCAACCGCGATGACATCCCCGTGTTCCTGTGAAAGTAATCGAGCACCATCTTGCCGCCTGTCCTCGCGCGCGCCCGCAAGCAAAAAGTCGAAGAAGCAAGTGGAGCGCCAAGAATTCATCGCAGAAGAAATCAAGAAATTGGAAGCAGCAGCCTTGTCGAGGAGTGCTCCATCCTACGTGGTTGGCCAACCTCTGTAGTCGCGCAAGAAGGTAAACGGAAATGGAGGCTTTGTATCGACTTTACCGATGTCAATAAAGCTTGTCCCAAAGACCCATTTCCTTGCCGCGATCGACCGATTGTTGACTCCACGGCCGGATGTGACTTGCTTTCATTTCTTGATGCATACTCAGATACCATCAGATCTTCATGGCGTAAGAGGATGAGGAGAAGACCGCATTCATCACCCCATGTGGCACATAACTGCTTGCACGGATGCCTTTCGGTTTAAAGAATGCTGGTTTAACATTTGCAAGGGTGGTCCATGACGCTTTTGAGCCGCAAATACACGTAAATGTGGAAGCCTACATGGATGACATAGTGGTCAAGAGCAAGGACAAAGCGACTCGATTCAAGATTTAGACGAAACCTTTGCAAATCTGCGCAAGATCAACCTCAAGCTCAACCCCGAGAAGTGTGTGTTTGGAGTCCCTTCGCAAGCTTCTCGGATTCTTCGTGGTCTCAGCGGGAATTGAAGCCAATCCCAACAAGATCAAGGCCATTGAGCAGATTGAAGCACCAAAGCGCCAAGGATGTACGAAGACTTGCCGGTTATGCGTAGCTGCTCTCAGCAGGTTTATCTCTAGGTTCTGCTGAGCGCCTCGCCATTTTTCAAAATATTGAAAAAGGCAGGTCCAATGAAATGGACTCCGAAGCGGAGGCTGCACCGCAGGACTTAAAGAGATACCTGTCCTCCACTCCAACACTTGTCGCACCTAAGCTAAAAGAGAAGTTGTCTATATATAGCGGCAACCAATCAAGTGGTTAGTGCTGCGTTAGTAGCGGAGAGGGAGGCGGATGATGAGCCAAGAACCACGGCAGATGCATCCAGCGACAAGCAGGGACTTCACCGCAAGCTCGTCCCGATAAAGATGGATCTCGCAGCGCAGGAGAAGATGCAGAAAAGAATGGTGCAGCGCCCATTTATTTTGTCGGCCCTTCGCAGGGGCTAGGTCAAGGTACTCAAGTGCAGAAATTGCTTTTCGCCTTCTCATGGCCTCGAGAAAGCTGCGCCATTACTTCCAAGCACATGAGATCACAGTCGCCACTGCTTTTCCACAAGAGGATACTGCAAAATCCGTAGCAACAGGCAGGATTGTCGAGTGGGCACTGGAACTTTCAAGCTTTGGCCTCAAGTTTGAGAGCACTTCAACTATCCAAAGCAGAGCATTGGCGGAGTTCATAGCAGAATGGACGCCAACACAAGATGAAGAAATTCCAGAAACGAGCATCCCCGTCAAGGAAGCAAGCAAAGAGTGGTTGATGTACTTTGATGGTGCCTTCTCGCTGCAAGGCGCCGGTGCGGGTGTGCTACTTGTTGCACCCACCGGAGAGCACCTCAAGTACGTAGTCCAGATGCACTTTCCCAAGGAGCAAGCAACAAACAATACCGCAGAGTATGAAGGTTTGCTTGCCGGTCTCAGGATCGCAGCAGACCTTGGGATCAAGAAGCTCATTGTAAGGGGTGACTCACAGCTTGTCGTCCGCCAAGTAAACAAGAATTATCAGAGTCCGTTGATGGAAGCTTACGTTGATGAAGTGAGAAAGCTAGAAGAGCACTTTGACGGCCTGCTGATGGAACATGTTCCAAGAGCTCGAATCGACATTGCCGATGGCTCGTCAAGTGCGCCGACTTGTTACCTGTGGAACCAGGGATCTTTGTGCTCAAACCGACTCAACCGCTCAGAACGCCATCAACTCGGATGTAACAAGAAGAGGAAGTTGGTTTCGTGACTATTTTCAGCAGAGCTCCCCAAGTCGCCGCCAAGAAGGTCCTCAAGATCAACACCAAGGTGCCGAGGAGCAGTTCTGCCCGCAAACCCTAGGGTTTGTTCCGCTGAAGCAGACGCCCCGACAAGTTTTGTTCCGCAAGCTTGCCGGGAACGCCAAGCTCCGGCCGAGCCCTGATTCTCGCCAGAAGCGGATGTTCCCGCAGCAGCAGATGTGCCTTTAGTCCTTGTTGTCGAGCCGCAAGCTCCAAAGATGGGCACAAGAGATTGTCCGCTTCCTTCAGACAGAGAACTTCCTCAAGAGCAAGAAGAAGCGGAAAGAGTAGCCCGGCAATAAGTATGTACCAGTTTGTCGACAACACACTATATGTAAGAAGACTCAACGGGGTGAAATTGAAGTGTATTCACCGGAAGACGGACAAAAGCTGTTGGCAGAGATACATGGAGGCATATGTGGTCACCACATTGGCGAAGAGCACTTGCCGCAAAGCTGCTCCGCAAGGTTTCTTTTGGCCGACAGCCTCCAGATGCAATCGCACAAGTAACCAAGTGTGAAGCGTGCTGGCCCATTCCAAGCAGATACACCAGCCAGCTCAAGCTCTCCAAACGATCCCTTTATCCTCGCCATTTTCGTCCGGGGCTCGACATCCTCGCCCTTTCCCCGAGCTGTCGGGGCTTTGAGTACTTGTACGCTCCAATCGACAAGTTCACAAAGTGGCCGGAAGTGGAAGCAGTGAGGAAGGTGATAGCACAACAAGCCAGCCAAGTTCTTCAGTCGATTGTTTGCCGCTCGATCCCTAACAGATCATCACCGACAACGGCACGCAATTCACGAGCCGCACCTTCATGCAAGACGCCCAAGATCTTGGCGCCAAGGTCTACTTCGCTTCGCTTGCTCATCCGAGAAGTAACGGTCAAGCGGAGAGGGTGAATGCTGGCGTGCTGCGCTGGCTCAAGACCAGGACTTTCGGCAAAGCTGCGCAAGTGCGGAAAGAACTGGATTGAGGAGCTACCGGTGGTTCTTGGTCGATCAGACGACGCCAAATCGAGCCAATGGCCGACACCTTTCGCCTAGTCTATGGAGCAGAGGCAGTTCTCCCCACGGAACTCGTGATACGGGTCACCTCGAGTGCTCGCTATGATGAGCTTGAGCAAGAGCAGCTTATGACAAAATGACGCTACTGCTCCTTGAGGAGGACCGCCTTCAAAGTCAGACGAGCTGCTCGATACCAGCAAGCTTTGCGCCGCTACCATAGCCGCAGTTAATGCCAAGTCTCGAGGAAGGCGACCTTTGTTCTTCGCCGCTCAGTCCGCCAAGAATTCCAACAAGTTGACGCCAAGGGAAGGCCCTCACCGGGTGAAACGAAGTCACTAGGCCTGGCGCTGTCCGCTTTGAGACCGAAGATGGCATTCCGTGAGCAACTCCTGGAACATTGAGCATCTTCGTAAGTTTTACTCAGAGGCGCGGTTGCCGAACCTGTTCCGCAACCACCTTTTGTACAAGTCTTGCCGATGTTGCATGTAATCCTTTGTATGAAGCCGGGCGCAGACCCTGCATAAGTAAAGCTCATGTGCTCGCACATCTTGTCCATTTCATGCTTTCTACTTTTTTTTGCATGCTATCCGACACTTTGTGCAGCGCCTACCCACGGTAGCAATAACGAGCCATAAGGCTCCATATCTTTATTTTCTTCTTCTTTCTCAAAGAAAGGAAGGTTCCTCGCCCACAAGTTTGCCGGGGAAAGGAGAAGATAATGGTGTGGACCAACCGCTGCTCGAGGAAGTTTTGCCTTACCGGAAGCAAACGATGTAAAAGCTAAGTTGCTAAAGCTCGAGCAATCAGTTTTAAAATTTTAAGTTATCTTCCTCGAACGACCGTGCTTTGTATGGAAAACCTGCGCGGAGGAACCAACTCGTAGCTAGTTGCGCCTTACTTTGTTTCGAGTCCGCCAACAACTTAAGTGAGCTGCGATTAGTTGCGATAAGGTTTCTTGTCGGTAGCGGCACCGCCAAAGAAGTTGCCGATGTCCTGACTCAGCCATGGCTAAGGTGCTCATACCGACAAGTTCCCTAAAAGCGAGGGCAAAAGCATACAAAGGAAGGAATCAAGTAAAGGAAATAACATAGCAACCACTACCCGAAATAGAGTCATATTACAAGATAGCTTGTCGCAGCTCTAACAGATTGTTGTCATAACATGACCAGCAGCGACAAGAAAAAGAGAAAACGGGCGGCCTAATCTACGCGACGCCTCAACCCTCTTGATCCCGATCACCTTGTCCACAATGGTGCGATAAGGGTCTTGAGCGCTTCTCGATCAGCATCCGCGGCAAGGTCTTGAGGACGCTGGTGAGGTTGAGGCCTGGGTTGCGGAAGGCCACCTTCACCAAGACTTTTGAAGAGCTCCCACAGATCCGCGCGACTCGCCGGCCAGCTGCTTTGGGATCTTCTCCGAGTCGCTGGAGGGCCGCCGCCACGCCTTTGAAGAACAAGCTGAGCTTGGCGCTGGGTTGGAGGTGCTCATCGGAGGAATACCCGAGATCCTCCATCCCCAGCCGCGCCAGCTCCTCGTCGATGGCTGCGTAAACTACCACTCAGACCAGCCCAAAGACATCCACCAACGCGGTCGCCTCGACCTTTCCAGCGCCGCTGTGGCAAGAGGGTCAGGCGCCAGCAAAGGCGCTGTGGCAAGTGACGCCGACAAGATTGCCATCATGGCAAGCGTGGCGCCCCCGACGGTCCTTTTTGCACCGCTTTGGCGACGATGGGCATTTAATGCCTTTGTCCTCGCCGCCGTGGTTAGGTATGATACACTCGCATGTAGTTGTACCAACCGCAATTCCTTTTTCCATTTTTACCCTTGTCTACGCTTGCCACCTGCTCGGAGACCCTTTAGCATATAAAAGGAGGCCCATGCTCAACGAGAGGGGTTCAAGGCGAAAAACACTCACGCCGCCTCGTTAGCAGCTAGTGTGTATTGTAGCACTCAACGCCCCGAGCAAGAACTGAATAGATTCGCACATGCAGCAAGAGGAGTGTTATCTCCGGAGAGCTCCGGCTGGGTAACTGCTCGTGGTAAGCCTCGATCCGCTTCTTCAGGCGATCTCCGCCTCACGAACCGAAGGGGCTCGGTCCGCCGGTCCCATAGGTGTTCGTGGATCAGCTTCCCGACACCGCCCACGAGACTTGGCCCCTCATGAGGGTCTTGAGTGTTTGCTGATGAAGAAGGGCCCTACAGGGGCCGCTTAGCGAGCCACGCCAGGCCACAAAGCGGCAAGTCTGGGACCCCTGCTCCGTGACGCCGACAAAAGATGAACTTAATTAGCGCTTAACCTCTAAGCGGCAATCGAGAAACCGCCGCCATCGTCGAGTCCCTCCGTGCATACACGTCGAGAGGGAGTGTGCCCGTGCACACAACTCAGCTTTTGGTACTTCTCGGTGGCGCAAACTCGGAGTCGAACCCGTGTTGCAGGAGTCTGGAGTCAAGCTCCGGATCCGGTGGTAGATCGCTTCGGGGTTAGTCAGACGGATTCAGCAAGGAGCTATACTTTGGACATGCTAAAAAAGATCAGGATAGATTGGAACCTGACAGGACGATTCAGATCTGTAGTACACCTGCCTTTTGATGACCTTAGGCAAGTGTTCAGCGGCGAACGACGCCGCGACGGCGATACGAGCAGTAGTAGCCGCACCGAAACCATCAGCACCACTCGTCTGCATTCCCCCGATGTCAGCGCCACACGAGGGAATTTGGAGGCTATGTAGGGATTTTGGGGGAAATGGGGAATTTATGGAGAGAAGCTAACGGACGGGAACTACTTATGGCACTATAAGTTGTATACGGCACAGTGTTTATACATGTCGTTTGTGTTAGGTACTACAACGTCACACACGATTTTCGCACCAAACTGTGTGGGAAGACAACGTAGGTTAGACACAGTTGCCGTTACATAACTGTATGTGATGTACTACCCTGTCCATATAATTGAGTTATGGTGAGATACCGTGTAAATAGCTGCTCTGTGGATATCCGTAAAAAAACAGCCGCTCTGCATATAGAGATGGCGGCGGTGGCCTAGGCAGCGGCGATCGGAGAAGAGGTCAATCCTCGGTCGGTGGGCGGTGGCGGCGTCATAGGAGGTCACTCCTCGGTCTGCAGCGGGAGATAGGAGGAGCTCAACCATCGAGGTCGGCAGCGGCGTGATTTGAGCACATCCATCACGGTGGATGGCGGGATTGTGCAGGTCGAACTTCAGGCGACAGCCGCACTAAGCTTTGCTCCTCGACCCTGTTATCTCGACGTGCTGCCGCATCGCGCTTGTCTGTCTGCTGGGTGGAGGTCGCCGCGCGGCTAATTAATTAAGGTATTCTTTTCGTGAGTGGCTTAATTATGTTATTCAATTCCTAAGGGTAGTGTTGTACTAGTACTCTGCGTGTAAATTGACTGGCCATTAATTTTTGTCATTGCACGTCTGGATAACAACATGGAGCGCCCTCAGTAATTATTAAAATAAAACCTTGTGATTTATGCACACATCTTTGCACAGCAGTTAATCCGTGTATTAATGTTGTTGTTTTGTTTTTAATTACCATTCGTGTGCTGCAGATGGAACGATCTTGATGGATGAAGAATCAGAAAACTACAGATCTTATCAGTGGCGTGACAGAGTTCATGAAAGTGGCTGAAAGTACAAAGAGGAGAATTGGTGATGCGGATTACATCCTGTGTCCATGTACTAATTGTGCCAATACAGAGTCACATGAAGTTGCAGATGTCCAGATGCACTTAGTCTCTAGGGGATTCATGGATGGATATACACGTTGCACCAGAGATGGTGGAGAGGAGGTCATGGATGAAGATACCGAGGGCAGGGAGATGCCAAAACCCAATCAGTGTCACATGGATGTTGAATCTAACATCAAGGCAGAGGCGTCAAGCTACCAATGGAACACCGGAAAGCCTAAACACCCACTGGAAAACCAAGACGTCGACACAAATGACGACGATCTTGATATGCCAGATTTTGCTGCTATGATTGCAGATTTCAAGGGCCCAAAAAAGGATATGATTGGGTACAAGGATCTGCCAACCATTGATGCGGACTGCAAGAAAGAATTGTATCCAGGTTGCAAAAAGAAATATTTTAGGTTGAGTGCCACCCTGGCGCTTCTCAGATTTAAAGCAGAAAATGGGCTATCAAACAAGGGCTTCATAGAGATGTTAGGTATTTTCAAAGATATTCTTCCGGAAGATAATGTGCTCCCCAGAAGTACGAATGAAGCGAAAAAAATTGTTTGCCCATTGGAACTTGACGTAGAGAAGATACACGCTTGTGTGAATGATTGTATATTGTACCGTGGTGAGTACAAACATTTGCCTACATTTCCCACATGCAAGCATGCACGATACAAGTGTAGGAGAGCAAAGGACAAGTACAAATTGGACGACGAGATCAAGACAGGAATCCCATTCAAGGTTGTTTGGTCTTGCCTTTAATTCCAAGGTTGATGCTTTTGTTTGCAAACCCTAGAGAGGCAAAGAGGTTGCGGTGGCATCATGATGAGCGAATTGCGGATAGGTTTATGAGGCACCCGAAAGATGGGGCTCCGTGGGAATTAATCGACAAAAAGTTTGAATCCTTTTGGCGATATGAGCACCAATCACAACACATGGTCGATGCTTCTGTGCATATATAACCTAGCTCCTTGGATGTGTATGAATAAAAAATACATTATGATGTCAATGATTATCCAAGGCCTGAAGCAACCTGGAAATGACATCAACATTTACGTTTAGCTACTGGTAGAAGAACTGCTGACGGTGTGGATAGATGCGCCTGCAGTAAAATGTTATCATGCTTACAGAAAAGAGATTTTCGATCTACATGCGATGCTGGTGTACACCATTCAAGATATGCCGGCATTAGGCAACACATCGGGGCAGAAAGCAAAGGGATATGTAGGGTGTGTCACATGCATGGATAGGAAAACTAGCAGAAGACTTCCCAACCCGCGCAAAATAGTGTATTTGCGTCATCGTAAGTTCTTACGGAAACATCACCCATACCGAAAGATGAAAGCTGAATTTGATGGTACGGCAGAGGTAGGTGCGGGCCCAAGACCCTATGACGGGGAGGTGGTCCACAACATGGCTAAAAGACTTAATGTTGTGCTTGGCAAGAACCACCCTTTGATGCTGAAACAAACACCCAAGGGTCAAGTGTTTAAGAAGAAATCGATGTTCTGGAAATTACCTTACTGGGAGATTCTACGTGTACGTCATTGCATCGATGTCATGCTTGTAGAGAAGAACGTATGTGAAAGCATCCTTGGTACTCTGCTCAAGATTAAAGGTAATAGAAAGGATGGTGATGGTTCATGGCTCCATATGCTTGCTGATCAATCACAACGAAATAGTGAAGCAGAAGATAATGACAAATTCATCAAACTCGCCAAAGTTACAATTTTAGTACAAAAGAAGCAACACAGTTCTTCACATATTTGTTGTCAGTTAAGACACCCTCTTCCTACTGCGCAAACATCAGAAGTCTCGTGGATGTGAGCTCAGGTAAAATGAAATTGGGACACATGAAGTCAGATGATTGACACGTAATGTTGACACAAATCCTCCTGGTGGCCATCAGGAATCTGCTGGACAAAGATATAAGAAACACCCTCATTGACCTCTGTGATTTCTTCAACCAATTATGGCAGAAAGTTGTAAATCCTGAAGATTTGGATCATATGCAAGATGATATTGCAAGAATATTGTCCAACCTAGAGATGTTTCTCGCACCGCCATTATTTGATGTCATGGTCCATCCCACTGTGCACCTTGTCGACGAGATAAAGTATTGTGGTCCTGTGTTTCTTCGCAACATGTATCCCTCCGAGCGGTTCATGGGAATATTTTAAGCGCTTTTGTCAAAACCGAAACCATCCAGAGGCAAGCATCCTACAAGGTTATACTGTGGAGGAGGTGGTTGAGTTTTGCACCGAATACATGAAACAAAGACCTATAGGTATGCCCCTCTCTCGCCACGAGGGAAGGCTGAAAGGTAAGCCGGTCCTTGTTGGCACACAAATGGCTGCACCCGGAGAATTGGCAGAGAAAGCCCATTTGATGGTACTGCTTAACAGCCCAGTTCTTATCGCTTATGCCGAAGAACACTTGGCGGAGATACGCCAAAGGTTCTTACCAATGGTGCCTTCATCAGATGTGGAGATGAAGGAGCACACTAAGAACTACGGCGAATGGCTGAAGAACCGTTTGGCACAAGGATCCATCGATGACATTGCTACATGGTTGGCACAAAATCCATCACCTACGATGTTGACGTACCAAGCATATGACATAAATGGATACACGTTCTACACTTAGGAATGTGATCAGAAGACCTTGTATCAGAACAGCTCTGTTCGAATAGAATGCATGACTGTAAATGAAGCTGATAAAAGGGTATACTATGGAACCATCAAAGAGATTTGGGAGCTTGATTATGTGAAAGTTAAGGTGGCATTATTCAGGTGCGCATGAATCCCACTTGGTTAGGTAAGGATTGATGAGTAGAGGAAGACCGTTATATGTTGACCTTGATATGCTGTCAGCTCAGGCAATGAATATGAACTGTTTTTGTTATTATTACTATTATTATATCATAGAGGTAGCACACTCAATTGATCTGACTACAGTATGTGTGAACAAAAATATGCAATTTGGTTTGCGAATAGCACACGATTCGTTGATGAAAGCCGTGTGCTGACCAAACCCCGCCATCCCGCCCACGATCTGAGTCGTGCTTTCTGATTGGCCAGAACCAAACCCCACGGATCATACGTCTGCACCGTTGGATGCTCCCAGATCAAACGCGATCCTCATCCCTTTCGACAGCACATGCAGTTCTAGTTGTAATTTTATTTTTATGCACAAAATGTATGTTAATCTCAAAAAATGTCTTAAATATAGCTAACGATACCTGAAATGCGCCAGAAAATCAAACCTTTGGTATAATGGTGATTGCGTACTGTGGAAATTTTTATGAGGCCAAACGATGAAGTCACCAGCCACAGCAGTTTGAATTGACACGTCTCCTTTTGGAAAACCATGATCCTTCATGTGAGATGCTCCAGTTTGGAAGGAGCGGTCATCAAAACTTGTGCCAAACTTTACCAATTTTTTTCCATGGAGTCATGAGAGTACGCACATCAATTTTGATGATGTCCGAACTCCATCTGAATTTGTTGTAATTAAAATACCAACTAGGCCTACGCCAGTGGCCGCACCTCGTGGCCGAAATGTTTGAAACTTCTCCCCGCTTCTCGAACAAATGGATGAAAACTCACAAAGCGACGCACAAATGATCTATACACCTTCTTTGCTAGGCTAATAGTAAGGGGGTATCATAGCTAGTATCAGGCATGCCAACTAGGCAATTTTGATGAGCTGTCATAGAATTAATTAAATGAAGAAACAGAGGGTTAAGTATCATATCATGAAACCGTATCAAAATAAATGCTATGCTACTATGTGTCATGCATGACAATATAAATAAAGTACTACATATGATACTATGCATTAGAGCAAGTACAATAGAGTGACATAAGACTAGCCACAATGGGTAGTAACATAGAATGTTACTAGTCTATGTTACTACCTCTATAGTGGGGAGTAACATATGTGTAGTAACATGCAACACTTCATTTATTAGGCTATAGACTCATCTTGCCTTGAGATGTGTGATGTTACTCATACTACTAGTAACTAGCTATGTTACCACTTTCCTCTCTTTCTTCATTTATTGCTTGGCACATCATCTATTTTATGTAGATACGTGTGATGTTACTACCTACGTTACTCCCACTTCGGGTAGTCTAAGCAGGCTATAAGGAATAAAATAATATATATGTGCTTTAGTTGGAGGAAAGAGAAGAGGAGAGAGAAGAGAAGCGGGCTCTTGGTTAGTAGAGCCAGCTGCAACACGAGACCCAAGACACTTTGTGAGGATGTAAGGTGGGCCAACTATTGATAAACTAGTACATATTTAAAACTTATTATTGTACATGCCCGCTAAGAGGTTGGTTGTATTATTAACCATGCGCTTAGTGAGGTAGCTAGTATATGATAGACTAGCTAGTATTACTCCCTCCTTTCCGGTTTAGGCTGGTTGTAATGGTAGTATCATAAGTGGTATCATGCATGTCAACTAGACTTTCTGGATGACGTGGAACACAATTAAAAGAGAGGATGTGGTATCATATCATGATACTGTGTCATATTAAATGTTGTACTACTTTGTGTGATGCATGACAATTGATAAGGCAATCTAAGATACTAACTTATGATACTATGCATTACAAAAGTAGTATCATACAGGAGTATATATCTTATGCATGATACTAGTGTATGATACTCCCCATTACAACCAGCCTTATAGGGCTCAATTCAAAAATCTCACCAACCAAGGTAGATGGTGAGTGGTGGAATACTTTTTGTAGTTTGCGAAAACACCCAATTAATGCTTTTGTTTTCCTCAAAAAATTATGTTTTCCAATGTATTAATTGCAATACATGCATGCATAAAGTACATTCATTGGTCAACTTTCTCTTAATACTTGCATGCAATGATTTAATGCACCTTGGAATCTGAACTTGTGATGGGGAACAACCAATTTGAGCCTTATAAAATGGAAAAACTAAAATTTTGAGATACGTCTATAAACCGGAATGGAGGGAGTATATATGCATGATACTATAATATTATCGGCAATACCTCCGTAATGCACGCATGCATAGTATCATAAGTTAGTATCTTAGGTTGCCTTACTAATTGCCATGCATGATACAAAGTAGTACAACATTTAATATGATACGGTATCATGATATGATACCACACCCTCTCTTTCCTCATTAAACTATGTACCACATCATCCAAAAAGTCTAGTTGGCATGCATCATACCGCTTGATACTCCCATATTACGACCAACCTTATTAGAGTGGGCATAGTGGGGGTATCATAGCCGGTATCATGCACTCGGGAATAGAAAATATGATGATGTGGCAAAGAAACAGTAACATAGGTAGATACCGTAACATATATATAATAAATGCTATACTACTTTGTGTCATGCATGGCCATAAATACGGTCATCTATGATATATACTACTCTATGATACTATATATGCACTATGAAGGTACGTACGTAGTATCATACACTAGTATCATATGCATGATACTATATATATATATAGTATATGATAGTCCCCACTCTATAAGGCTGGCCATAGTGGTGGTATCATAGCCGACGATGTCATGCACTCGAAAATAGCAAGTATGCTAATGTGGCAAAGAATTAAATATACATAAAGAGGGTTAGAGTAACATATAGGTAGATACCATATCATGTTAAATGCGATGCTAATTTGTGTCATGCATGTTAATAAATATGATCTATATATGATACTATACTCTATGTATTATACTATGCGCTATAATTAATTAAAGTAGTATCATACACTAGTATCATATATAATGTATATTCATGATACTAGTATATGACACTCTCCACTATACTCGTGATTTCCTACCGTGGAGAAAAATTGGAGGCAAAACGATGAACTCATGTTTTCATTTGAACAAAAATATGATGTTAGGTAATGTAAATGTTTTCAAAGAGCACACGGTTCAATCACGAAAGCCGTGTGTCCACTAAACCGTTGCCGATGCACCCCCCTATGCCACACACTTGATCTGAGTCGTGTGTTCTGATTGGCCAGAACCCAAACCCCATGGATCATACGTCTGCACTGTTGGATTCTCCTTGATAGAACGACGAACCTCATCCCTTTCAACATCAGATGTAAAATGTTTTCAAATAGCCCCTCCCAAAAAAATGTTTTCAAATAGCACACGGTTCACACACGAAAGCCGTGTGCCTACCAAACCGTGGCCGATGCCCCCCTTTGTTGCGCGCGTGACCTGAGTCGTGCGTTCTGATTGGCCAGAACCCAAACCCCATAGATCGTACATCTACACCGTTGGATACTCCCAGATCGAACGACAATCCTCATCCCTTTCGACAGTATATGCAGTCCGGCTAGGAATTGATTTATATGCCAAAATGCATGGTAAATGCCACAAAATGTCTTACATATAACACATGAGAACTGAAATGCGCCAGCAAATCAAACCCGTGGTATAATTCTGATTGCTTTACGTGGGAAAAATTTAGAGGCAAAACGATGAACTCAAGTCTTCATTTCAAAATTAGCACGTCTTCATTTCAAACGAAATTATTTTGTTGGTGCACACGAGCGCTTAGAGGCAACCTTTTGCATAGGCCTTTCCGCGCGCGCGACAACCGGGGATATTTTTCACCCTTTACACCTAGGCCGCCAACACCCGGAGTCCCCAACACCCCCACCGTCCGCCCGTGTTTCACTCAACTAGTCCACCCAATCTCCTGCGCCAGCTCCCCCCTCACCCAGATCCACAACAGAACCCTCTCTGGCACCGTCGTGCTCACCCCGGTCATGTGCCCGCTCTTCATCGTCAAGCCTACCTCCACTGCTGTTCCCAACACGCGGCGGCCCGCGCCTCGTTGTCTTCATTTGCTCACCAGCCACTCTCGAGCATATGGATGTAGTAACCCTCACCTGTCCTATGGTCCGGCTAGGTTTGCATTAAGAAGCCTATTAGTTACTGCTCTCCATCACGGTGAGGCATATTTCCTCGCAATCCCTCTTCCAATTTCGTTCTGTAAGTTCCAAAATTGGCTATAAAATAATGGAGAGCGTATATATGTTCATTATCTACCTTCCTTACTACATATAAGCTATATTTGTTCCAATAAGTTACTGCCTATTTACAGATCGCGGGCACCCGAGTCACACAAACTTAACAAATTAGTCGTACATTTTCTAAGTTATTGCATCGCATGTTTAGAAAGCTTGATACCAAGTTGTTAGTTTTATGCTTATCCTCCTTTCCTGAGTTTCACATGTGTTCTCTATAGATGCCGAGTAGCAGCGACAACACTCATGCTTCAGGCCATGTATCTTCATCTGATTCGGACAACCCTAGGTCTTCAACAGATTGTGAGGGATCAAGTAGTCTTGAATGGGATAGAGCTGCAGCAACTACCCTTCCGGTCAGGACACGGAGGAACGCTCCAAGGAAGCCCACACACCAGCCTAAAGGTGTATATGGAGTAACTGAGATTGATTTAAAGTCTTGGGCTCCAACTAAACTAGAGAAAGCACGCATGAGGTTCAGGAGTGTGTGTGGATTTGTTGGCAGGGCAAGGCTCAACATTAATCGGCCGAGGTTTCGGAAGGCTGACACAGAAGCACAACAAAGGATAGTCCGGGAGATCATGGATCACTTCAACGTTCCAGAGCAGTGGAGAATGCAGGTGGAACACGCTGCACTGAAGAAGGCTAGGGATGCTTGGAGAAACTGGAAGCACGTGATGTACAAGAATTACTTGAGTGAAGGCAAGGACCCAATCCCCGCATACCCCCAAATTACAAAGGCAGACTGGGCAGAATTCAAAAGGTTCAGGGCAACTAAAGATTTTACTGAGAAGAGTTTCAAGCAATCGGAACTTCAGAAGAACAACATACACCCCCACCGTATGGGTGTGGCAGGATACTAAGGCATGAAACTGATATGGGAATAGGTGGACAAAGAAGCAGTAGCGGCGGGTGGGAACCCGACCTTTAGTGAAATCAGGGCCGAACACGCCAAAGACTACTTGCGAGCACGTGCAAAGAGGCATGATGACGAAACTTATTACTTTGAAAACGCACGTGACGCCAAACTGTATGAAGTGATGTTAGAGGCTTCCAAGATCTCTGGAAGGTTCTACAGAACTCGTGGCCATGCGATTTCTCGCCCATTGCTCGAAACAAAAGAGCCCCCGGCCGTGCAAGGGGTATAGGTGTTGATGTCCCAAGACAAGAGGGCTTTCACACTCAAAGAAAGCGTAGAGGCTCAAAGATGAAAAAAGTGAGGAGTGAAATAAAGCAGAATGCATTGTATGAAAGGTTGAGGAAGGAGATTTATCCAACTGTTCGAAAGGATGTTGAGGAGTCTATGATGATGCATAAGACTCTAACACTAACAAATAGCCAGCAGATGGGAGGGGAGGCGGGCATGGAGGATGCTGCTTATTGCATGACAACACTGCACAAGAGTAGCTGTGCATCAGCTGACCCCAGCGACACTGAGACTGCAGCTGCTCGTGATGATGCTATATCTAATCTATCTGGAATGAAAGATAGATTGAAGGGCGTGCTTACACATTATGAAGGTACTTTAAAATCTGCAACAGTCTAGGTTTGCCCACCCTTCTTGGAAGATGGCCTCTTCTTGGACAATGTGCCATTGAAGCCGGGCTGTGTGAAGTGCTACATGACTTAAGTAAAGCTGGATTCAATGAATTTTCCCTGAAGAATGTCCTAGGAGACTTCGATGAGCAAAGGACCTTGGGAGAAACACTATTACATCACATCCAGTGGCCACGAAAGGAAATAGAGTTCATCGATGAGATCCCTGAAGCCCCGCCAAGAGCAACCACTGTCGCCCCTCAACCGGTGATGCTCTCCTTGCCACAGCAACTCTCACGGGCTGATGCAAACCTGTGATCGGCCGGCCCGACTTTGTGGCGTACAAGCCATGTCATCCTCCGCTCCAAGGCAGCCAGTGGCAAGGCCTACAACTGCTGAAGACGCACCACCGGTTCAGATGTCGGCCAAGCAGCGGGGGAGACCCAAGTACAACACATGCTCGGCAGACCAACTCAGGGAATAGATCGCTAAGCGATCGATGTTCGAACTGCTCGCTATGCAATCAGAGGTACGTAACCGATCGCTCATTAGTCCGTCGGTCCGCAGTCGCATGATCAACATACCAATGCGTCAGAACTTCCTGCTCAGCAAACCAACGCGTTGGCACGACCTCCTCAGCATACCGACATGTTGGCACCAGCTGCGCAGAAACTCGACATAGCTTCAATGCATGGTCAGCAGTCCGATGCCTCTGCTCCTACAACCCAGCAATCCGTCACAGCATCACCGCCAGCTCAGCGGTCCAGCATTGATAAAACGTCTGCTAAGCAGTCCATCCAAGCTTCACTGTCTACTCAGCAGCGTACCTTGCAGGCAACCAGACGTTCTGCCAGAAATGCTTCGAGTACCAACAAGGAAGTGGCTAAAGAGCCTACTCCCATGACCACGAGGAAGCGCAGCGGGAGAGTGAAGAGAAAATAGTACGATTGTCTCTTACTTAAAGCACTCATCGCCCAGAACAAAATTAACAGCAGCTTGTTCAAATCAGGGAGTAATATTATTTCTGACACCATGGATGATGAAGAAGTTTGTTTGTTGCTTGCTAAAAGTAAAGCAGACGTACTTGAAGCACGCAATTACGTCCATGGCCATCCATTTCTTTTTGGCGAATACTTTGATGAGTGCAACTCCAGTTGCCGCGAGTTCCATGAATATTGCACGGATCAAATGTGAGCAGGTCATCATGCTTTGCTAGTCCACTACAATAGAGATCATTTACGACACGATGCTGGTTCCATCAATTTGAGTTTCGAGGACTTACATCTCTTCTTCAACTTCAACGTGCTCGATGCCACTCTTGTTAGATGCCTGATTTTGTAAGTACTTAACAAACTCTGATCAACTTCTCCATACAAGGCTGTAAATGATAAAGAGCTAACTGCATTTTATTCCTCTTAGGGGATTGAACGCGCAGAGAAGAAAAGGGGAGGGTGTATATTTCATAGATCCTGAATTAGCAAATGGCACAACAATACATGCTAAGGACCTATGGGACTGGGCCGTTAACATAGTTGTCTGTCTCTTCGAAAACACGTCCCATGCAGAATCACTTCTCTGGCCATATCATGAACAGTAAGTCAAGTAAACAACCACGCATACACTTATTGTCTTTCAGATTTCGACATAATTCATAAGTTCATGGCTTTCTTAATATGTAGCGATCACTGGATATTGGTATTCATTGTTCCAAACAAGAACACAATTTACTACATCGATTCTCTCAGAGAGTCAACAAACGCTCAAGATCTGACACATCTTCAACAATTCATGGATAGGTATTGAATTCTATGGTGTTGAAATCAATTTGCATTCATATCTGGTTCAATAATTGATGATATCAAAATTCATCGTCATTTGCAGTGTGCTTGCATTGTGGAAAACTAAACCAGGGAACCTGTTCAAGAGGGAACTACCTCTGCAGCACGAGATCGTTTCTCCGATAACACACCGAAATCCGTTATTTTCGGAAAATTCATCCAACTATCTACAAATACCTTTCCTTACGCTAGTCAAATGTTCAAGCTTCTAAATAAACCTCTTTCTATTTTTTCCAAAGAAAAAATAATACATCTAACACCGGTTAGGTTGTTCCTAATAGGACAAATACGTGACTAATTTTGTATAGAAAATTTCAGTGTCCTCAGCAAGAAGCAGGGACCAACCTTTGTGGATACTATGTTTGCAGACACACGATCTCCATGTGCAAATCTTCTGATAGTTATGACGATCCTCGTGAATTAGTACCAGTAAGTCTATCTTAATTAATATCTTCTACTCCACTCATATGGCACATTCTCATCTTCAAAATACTGCAGCTCACGTTAAAACCAAGGACCCCTGAACTGCTACTGGCTGGTGAATTGCTGATGGTTCGGAAATTTATCAGCGACTTCTTCCTGGATCACTACATCAATCCCATTGGTGATAATGAAGATTTAAGCACGCTTTCTCCTGAAACATTGAGTAAGAGTTGGCCGCTAAACATATAACGCATGGATCCATTGTTTTCCATCTGATGAGGTATTCATATTTTTTACACTATGATTAATTATGTAATGCATATATGTGTGGACAAATCATTGGAATTTAGCTACCATATGTTCAATTGCAATTGTTGCGAAATCTGATGAATGTTCTTCCTGTGGAAATTATTTGTTCAATTGAATATTGTGGTGAATTTTCTTTTTGCGTGCCGTTTCAAAATGGGATATTTGTTCAAATGAATATTGTGGCAAATTTGCTTTTTGTGTGCCGATTCAAAATGGGATATCTTTGTTTTAAACTGGCAATTGCTCCGCACATGGTTCAACTAAATGAGTGTGTGCGATCCACATCGAAAAGCATACGTCAATCGTACCGGAATCGTTGGTGATACACAACAGATCACAAACTATTTGCAGAGCTACTTCATGTGCGTAGGGTCTCCGAAACCATTTGTGATATCGTGTTGTCGCACACGAGAACTGGGAGTAAACCGTGTCCAATGCAAAATACGATCCCAGTCGTAATTTTTTCAGGAAACATGTGGGATCCCAAACGAAAAGCACACGTCACTCTTGCGCCAACCGTCGGTGATACCCAACAAATCACAAATGGTCTGCAGCGCTTGTATGTGTGCGAAGGGGCTCCTAAACCGTTTGTGATAGAACTTTATCGTAGACGGTAATTGTTGGCAAACGTGTGCGATGGAGTCTAGCATTGGGTTACGCAGAAAACTCGTGTGCGATGGGGCACAAATCGCACACCGTTCATATGTTGGCCCATGTGCCTTACATACCGTTTCCCAAACGGTTCATTATGACAGACCGTATGGTTTCACTGCGTCATTAGAAACGCTTAATCACCGATACAACACGTGCAGAAGAATTTAGTGTGTCCTGCATCGCACACGATTACATTTTGGAAGGCCTCTGGATCACTGCTCCATATCCCCGATGGTTTCTGGGTCGTGTGGGAAGGACACCCTATCGCAGACACTCACTTGTCGACGGTCCCAAATGCCGTCGCGGAAAGGGGTTAAAAACTATTTGTATAGAACCGACGCGTACCAGTGTGAGGCTGCCGCCCAAGAAACCCCGCCAAGTGCCCCAGCTGCTGAGAGTCATGCCCTGAACCACGGCCAGCTTCGCCTGAACCTTGAAGCTCTCCACAAGAGGAAGGGGCCTCTGCGTTGCAGTGGTCCCGCCTACCAGCCACTGAAGCTGAGGAAGTACATAGCCGTAGATGAGTAAGTACCTTATCTTCATGATTTCCTGCCTGTCGCATCCTTTCCTGACCATGGCTCCTGAGGATCCTTTCCGCTATGGCGGCGAAACCTCCCGGGAAGCGACCCCCAGAAGTCCTTGGACCGCTCTTGATTCCGAGCCCCCCGCACCAGACGCCTGCGCGAGGTATGGGGCCGGTCCGACAGGCGGATATGCTGCTGGGGGGCCGTGAGCCTGTGCTTCCACCATCCTTCCTTCGCGGTCTGGACTGGGGTGCAGGAGCCATGCCGAGGGTTCCTCCATTGGTCATCCTCGGTGGCTGGGTGATCCCAGTGTTCGCTTCATCTTCGAGCAGTGAGGCCGTGCCGGCCAGCGCCTTTGCCGAGGCCCGGAGAGCGGCCGGGAAGACACTAGCCTCCAGCCCCCTACAAGAGGCAGGCGAGCCGCTCAGCGCCTCGCCGACAGCCCCGGCGTGGAGAATGGGCTTGTCCACGTGCTGGAACTCGCGTGCATGCACAGCTCCGTCCGCCATGAGCTTTTCCGGGAGGCGATGGGAGCGCTGAGTCGGCTTGGAGGAGAGCTTGTCGATGTCGACACCCGCCTCAAGACGGACGACCTTCGCTTGGCGCGCGAGTGGCACCAGTTGAAGGTCGCCATCAACCCTGGGCATCTTCAGCATGCGCGCGAGTGCAAGTGCCGCGGTATCCCTTGTGGCTTCTCATGAGGCTTGTGCCCGCGCTCAAGAGGAAGCCAGGGCCGTCGACTGCCGTCGTGAGGCGGTCGAGGAGAGAGAGCGGGAGCTTTGAGCTTCAAACGCCATCCTTGAGCGGCAGATCCAGGCGCGTAGGGCTTCCCTGGCGCCGCCGCCGAGCAAGGCCCCCTCCGATGGGAAGGAGGTCCAGGAACGCGAGGAGGTGCTGGCGTTGCAGGCCTTGGAGGGCAGCCTTGAGCTCGAGCGGCTGGAGGTGAGGGAGCACCAGGTAGCCACGTCTGAGGATGCCGTCACCGCTCGGGAGGCCAGGACCCAGCAGGAGGTCGACTAGAGGGTGGTGAAGGTTTGCGCGGCTCTTGCTGACGAGTACTGCCTGAAGTCGAAGCTCCTGGAGGCCAAGCTTAGGGGCCGGACCACCACCCTCAAGATGAAGCTGGACGTGGTGGAGTAGCACGAGAGGGCCACCAAGGAAGCCAAGCCTCCTGTCAAGCTGACTTGGCCTCCGCTCGCACTGACCTGTCTTCACTTCAGCAGCAGGTTGAGGGCGCCGCATCTCTCGAGGAGAAGAACACGAACGGAGCATGCCGCCGTCGGAAGATGGAGTGCATGCGTTCCTTGATGCTGTAGGGCCTTAGGGTCAGGGTCAACTGGGCCTTGAAAACCATCTGTGAGGAGAGCATTCCTCATCCGCACGAGGATGACCACGCCAGCCATCTTCACTTCTTCACCCCGATCGTGACCCGCCTGGAGGACCGGGCCGCGAGGGCCCGTTAGCTCGTCGAGGAGAGAAGCCGGTGCCTTCTCGGTCGCTTGTTCTCACGCGTCTTCATTCACCTCCTCAACCTTGAACCTCATTTTGACTTCGACACCGCCATAACCCCCGTGCCCAGGGTCATCTAGGACAACCTGGCGAACTAGGTGGACAACCATGTTTAGGCCCTCGTCGCAGAGTTCGCTCGCGAGGATGACGTGGTCGTGATCGCGACCGAAGAAGGTGGTGCGGATGACAATGATGAGGACGACGCTAATGACGGCGCGAGTGGCACGGATGAAGATGACGAGGACGCCCCGAATGCAGCACCTCCATCTAGGCCTGCATTTCCCTTTCGCCTTGGCCCGTATGCAAAAAACTTTCGGGCACGGCCCTTTGGGGCATGAAAGCATTTTTTGAAGGGCGGGGGCCCTTATAATGTATGAAATGATGATATGCATTTGAAATAAGATTTGGAATGTGCCGTCGCTAGCCTGTGGGCTCCCGAGCGGTGTAGTTGTTGCGACTTATCTTTGGTTCCGTAGGTCTTGAGCGGGTCCTGATGTCACGGAAGCGCCCTTCTCCTAAGACGAGCCCTCCAGGGGCTCGCGAGGTTTTAAGCCTCCCGAGGGGCCCACCCAAGAGGGCCTCGCGAGGTGCCGATTGCCGGATCACGACAAGTTGTGCGCGCAATTATCCTACGGCGGTTGCATTCCTGCCCCCGAGGGGGGCCTTGGCGTCTCCGGGGCCAGCCCAAGCGTGCTTGACGCAAGACACTACACCCAGCCCGCCATCCATGAGGTAGGGCGGGGTGGAAGCGAGCAGGCGTGAGCCTTACTCTTAAACACAAATCCAGAAAGCAAGAAATCGCCATGAGCCAAGATTCCTCCCGTTTTTCTTTTGACAAGCACACGAAACTCCAAATCTCATTCCAGAAGATGGCAAATTGGGCTACAAAAAGAGGGCAAAAGCAAACAACCACGTCTGGAACCTAGCTAGTTTTCTCACCAGTGCGGAGCTCAGCGCTTCCACTGGGCGTGGGCATAGTCATTGGGGGGCAGGTGTCGACGGCTAGCGTAGAGCATGGTTCTTCCACTTGGACGTGGGTGGGAGCCCCCGTGAGGCCCGAGGGCGGCACTCAGGAGACTCTGGGGCGTGTAAAACCCAACTCATTATTACGTGAGAGTGTCATGAGCGGAGGCCTTCACGTATTTCCTTGGCGCCTGATGAGGGACCCGCCCTGCGCCTCCCCCAACCATCGTTGGGGCGTCCGGAAACTAGGATGAGACCAAGGGGCAAGGGGGATGCTGGTAGCGCCCCCGGCAACCGTAGGCCCTCTGTCGGGGGGAAGGGCTCGCCAGCGCCTTCCCTGGAAGAGGACCTACCTCCATGCAGCGCCTTGCCCCATGCGGTGCGGAGGAGGCCCTAGCACTGGGCTCCCCTCGCGCAACCCCCAGTGCACTCTGTCTGCCTATGGAGGGGCCATCATCCTGGGGTCCCTGGTTGATGTTCCGGCCTGGTTCACCTGCAATCCATGGTTAGCGTAATCGTGCTCCTGAGATATCGACTGTACCCACTAGCTGTTGTCGTTGAAGGCGTTGGTGAACCTCTGGAGCGGCTCGCTAAGAGCCTCGGCTTCACGTGCCCCCGATACCCCGCCGGGTGAGGGGAACGGGCAGGGGCCTTTGCTTGACGTGTGCAGCAGGTCCACCTTGGGAGGTACATAGGCATCTGAAATTGCCGTGCCAGGATCGTTGCCTGGGCGCCCCGCGTCGTTGGCCACCAGGCTCGGCACCAAGTTTTGATGGCCGCAGGGTGCACTACAGAAAAAGACACATCCATGACATTTTGGGCCAAACGCATTTTTTTCTGTCATGCTTATGACACTTCTATGACAATAATTGTGACAAAACCCAGTATCACCATAGATGTGGTGGGCTCCTACTTCTATGACAAAAAATCATGATAGAAATGGGCTTTTCGTCCTGGGCGGGCCGGAGACACAACTGCATGACATTCTTTGGGCCGTGCAAGACGGAAAAAAACATGGTAGAAGCGAGGGCAAGGAAAATATCGGGGAGTTCCCGATTACGGTTGGTGGTCGGGGCCGAGCGATGCATGAGGTTTGCGCTGCTTTCTCAGACACGACGCACGCGTGTGTAGGCGCCAGTGCTCTAACTGAACCCGAGCGAGGTGCTAGGCTCTAACTAGACCCGAGCGACTACACTAGCTACGTTACTGAACCCCGATCGATCCCTTGCTTTTAACTGAACCCGAGTGATTCCTGTGCTACTACTGCTAACTGAAGCCGATCGATGCTGCCTCTTGATAAACATTGAGTGTTGTTGGGGGGGGGGGTTGGATGAACAAGACCCCGTGGTGTTGCCGCTGCATGAACAGGACCCCGATCGAGCCGGTTGGGGGGTGGATGAACTGGACCCCACGGAGGGCCGGATGAACAGGACCCCGTGGAGGGCTGGTTGAACAGTAGCCGGTGGAGGGATGGATGAACAGTAGCCCGTGGAAGGGTGGTTGAATAGGACCCCGTGGAGAGGACTGGTTGAATAGTAGCCGGTGGAGGAGTGCACGGTGGAGGCTGGATGAATAGGATCCCGTGGATGAACAGTCACAGTTGGAGGCTGGAGGAGGTCGAAAGTGGATGAACAGTAGCCCGTGGAGGCTGGAGGAGGTCGACGGTGGAGATGAACAATATCTCATGGAGTCCCGTTTTGCGGTACGCCACACACCTCCTGATGAAGAGGACCCCCATTTTGACTGTAGCGCTCCAACACAAGTCCGTTTCCTCCGTTTTGCGGTACGACACACCCATCCCGATCAACAGGACCCCGTTTCGATCGTAGGAGGTCCATTTCCTCCCTTTTGTGGTACGCCAGACGCCTCCCGATGAACAGGATCCCGTTTCAGCCGTGGTCGGTCGAACACAAGGCCGTTTCCTCTGTTCTACGGTATGCCAGGCCTCGTTTCCATCGGCTCTTCCGTCCAAGCCGGTTAGCTCCCGATGAACCGCACGCGTTCCGTTACCTCCTGATGAACACGATGCATTCCGTTGCCTCCCCATGAACATGATGTCGGCGCAGTTTCTCCGTTCCGACCTAGCCATGTACACGTGCCCTAGCCGTACATATGCGCGAGTAGGCGTTCGAGACCCCGCCCGTATGTACGTACGTTGCTGTATTTACTTTCTTGCACCCTGGCCACTGTATGTAAGTGTACATGCTACGTGCGCGCCTCTACTACGACACGCGCCCTTCCTTACACGGCCAAGGTTCATCGCTGCAGCCTGCAGACAGACCGATCGTATGTACGTACATGTTCGTGACCAGAATGACAACACTACGTACGCTTCGACCAGGTGGGTCCCAACTGTCAGGCACTTCCTTGCGTGCGAAGATGTAGCTGGTGGGTCCCAGCACTCAGGGGGCGAATCATTTTTTTGCCCGTAATATGGACGCACTTCCTTGCATGCGAATATGTAGCTGGTGGGTCCCAGCAGTCAGGGGAACGTTTTTTTCGCAAAATATGGTGGCCCATCCGGTGGGTCCCTGCTGTCAGGTGGAGAATCATTATTTTCCGTGTAATAAGGAGGCACTTCCTTGCTGCGGCCGTGGACCCAGCTATCAGCGTCTCCACGTACAGTACTCTTCCGATGGAAGTCGGTCGTTGACCACATTGACCACGCCGCGCCGAGAGCACCAAGGCGGTGGACGACGGCGAGGCCTAGGAAGGGAACGACGCGGAGCCGGGGAAGACGCGGTAGTGGATGCCCACGCGGAGAGGAGTACGAGGGTTCAGCTGTGGTGTGAGTCTGCCGTCGCCGCAGGGTCTGGCCAGCGGTGGGAGTAGTAGGGGGCGGTGAGGCCTCTGCGGCAGCACAGCCAACCATGGGAGGCAGGAGCAGGCGGCACGACCGGTGCTGCTTTGGGTGGCTAGAGCAAGAAGACTAGAGGTTGAAGAAGCACTACGACCATTGGATGGACATCGTACGGTCACTGGAGCTAGAATCGTTCATATTGACTAAGTTGACAAAGCCCTCCGTCCCCGTCAACTTAGTAGGCCCACAAGTCAGCCTCCCATTATGCTGGGTCCCAGCTAGAAGGGGGAGTATTCATTTTTTTGTGCGTAATAAGGAGGCACTTCCTTGCGTGCGAAGATATAGCTGGTGGGTCGGTTTTTCGGTGAAATACAGAGGTCCTTTTGGTGGGTCCTAGATGTCAGGTGGAGGAATCATTATTTTGCGCGTAATAAGGAGGCATTTCCTTGCGTGCGGCCATGGACCCAGCTGTCAGCCTCTCCACGTACAGTCCACTTCAGATGCATGTTGGTCGTTGACCACATTGACCACGCCGCGCCGAGAGCACTAGGGCTATGCACGACTGCGAGGCCTAGGAAGGGAACGACACGGAGCCAGGGAAGACTTGGCAGTTGTTTCCCACGCGGAGGAGAGTACGAGGGTTTACTGGTTCGTTTGCCGTTGCCGGAGAATAACAGCAGGTGTGGGTGAGTGAATGGATGGCTAGGCCAGCGATGGAAGTGCGGTGGGGCCGTGAGGCCTACGCGGCAGCACAACCGGCCGTGGGAGGAGGGAGCAGGCAGTCCAGCCAGCGCTTGTTTGAGCGGCTGGAGCAGGAAGAGCAGAGATTGAAGAAGCACGACGGCCATTGGATGGACATCCAACAGTCACTGCTTGTGCGTCAACCTTTTTTTAGGAAAGCCTCAAATCCGCGGAAGAAAGCATACAACCCATCTGCCATTATTTCTAATAATTTACAGCCCATTTTCTAATTCTTAAGGTTTTTTTGGAGCCCATATTCTTTTTGTTAGCATTACAGCCCATATTGTGGCCACGGTTAAAGAATTATACGAATTTTTGCATATTTCGGTGCGGTCCGAACTGTTTTTAATCCCAAAATTTCGAGTCACATTCATACTAATTTTAAAAATAAAAGTATATCAATATAAAATCCAACAAATTGTCCATGCATAAAAATCAATGCAATTTATAGTCTCGAAATGAAAAAAAAGAAATTTGATACTAATTGCCGGTTTGATGTGTTTTAAAAATGTACATCCCATTTCTCATTGCTGATTGGTCATTTTCTCGGCCAGCCGAATGAAGCTCTCCTTGTCTTAAAATATTTGCAGCCCAACGGGCCTGACAAAGCGACTTACTTGACAAATCACAAAAAAACTGGGCTAGCCATTTTCAGAAAGGAAAAATAAACTATTGGGCTGGTCTGTGGTAAACATAAAAGAAAAGGCTTTCTAGACAGGCCAGAGTACCCCGCACAGCCCAGTTGACACCCTGCTTGCCTTTCAAAAACAAATTAGATAAATGCCACTCCAATTATGGCGATTCATAAAAATGCCACTGCAATTTCCAAACTTTGAAAAATGTCACTGCAATTTTTGCAAACTTTGAAAAACGCCACTGCAATTTTTGCAAACTTTGAAAAAACGCCACTCCAGACTTCGAAAAATGCCATTGGAAATGGCATGAATTAGAGTTTTTCAAAGTTTGGAAATTGCAGTGGCATTTCTCGGAATCACCAGATTTGGTGTGGCATTTATCAAATTAACACAAAATAAAAATAACCGGGCGAGCTGCTGGGTCCCTGGTGTCAGCCACTCGTCGTGCAATTCTCTCGTCTATTGACTATGTTGACAACGGCATGGGACCCAGATGTCAAAAATCCATTAGGAGGAGCCATTTTTTTATGGGCTTGAAATAAGGAGGCACTTGCTTGCGTACTGCATGATCTTGGTGGGTCACTGCTGTAATCCTCTCCACGTACAATCATCTCCTGATTGTGTACGCGTCAATCTGCTAGGCCCACAAGTCAGCCTCTAAACCCATGGCGGACAAATACAACCCATTAAAAAAATAATAGCCCATTATGTACGTTCAAACGGAAAGTTCAACATTCAGAGCAAAGTAACAGGTCTGATCCAGATATAGATTACCGAACTTCCACGTTGACAACCATCATAGCCAAGTTAACTATCTACTCCCACTAATACTCTAGTAGTGTACAAGTACTAACTTACTCTTAGCTAACTAGACGATGCCGGCTGCCATCTGCAGTACACGCTAAACGCCGGCACCGGCGTCCTCCGCCTCGCCTCGGACTTGCCAGAGGTGCGATAGGGCGCGTTGGCCCTTTCCATGCCGGCGTGGTCCACCGAAGCTTCGGCTTCTAAGCGGGCAACCCACTAGATGAGCTTGTAGTAAAATTTGCTGTCGCGAACGTGTGCATGCCCGACAGCCTCTAGGGCTATTTGCCAAGTGCCAGCCTCCATGTAGACGGCCCAGTTGCTGGCGCTCTGCTCGCGACTCAGAGCGTCGGTGCGCTGCTGCTCCATGTCCCATTGGCGGCGCAAATCAGTGATATGCTGCTCCTCCGCGAGGCGGTCGTGCTCCAATAACTCCTCATATTCCATGTTGCCATCTAAAGACCGATAGAATGCCTCGTTCCTCCGTCTGCCTTCCGGTGAAAAACTGAACACTAGTTCCGGCGGTGACCGCCTCCGGCGTCGCCCATCGCGATGGATGGGGGCATGGCGGATGTGGCGAGAAACATCGGGCCGGTGGGGGCTTATGAGGATAGGACGAGTTGGGTGATGGTGCCACCGGATAAGCCCGGGAAACAGTAATTATAGGCGGAAGGTAGGTGAACTAGCATGTCACGGGAAACGCGATGGTCATCGCGGTCATCAGAATTCAATGCATAAGCAGGCACGGCTTAGCGCGCCAGCTTGCCGTGGAAAACTAGAAAAGCTGAAATTATGACTGTGCCGTCCCATCCCGTCAGTGGTGCGTCCCGTCCGTGCTGCGTCGCATGCCGACATGACGGTCAAACGAGTGCAGTCAAATCATCCAGATGAGGTACTCCCTCCTTGTCAAAACTGATTCCACCACTCAACATCTACCTCGGTTAGTGAGATTTTTGAATTAAGCCCTTCAAACCGGAAAGGAGGTAGTACGTGCGTGATCCGCTATTTATTTGTGTAGGATCGAGTAGGTCGTTTTTTGAATTGAGACCCGCAAACTGGAAAGGAGGTAGTACATGCGTGATCCGCTATTTATCCGTGTAGGATCGAGTAGGTCGGATAGTGTACGTGTAGGATTGAGTAGGTCGGATGGTGTACGTGTACGATCGCATTAGCTGATGAACATTCGCTGGGAGATAAGGCATTTGCGAACGTTTTTGCTGGTAGTCTCTTCAGATTCACATGTTATTTTCATCAGAGTAGCTTGTCAGTTTCTTCAGAGGTAGGCAGTTTTATTCAAAATACTACCACTTCGGATCTTGCGTCGCAACTAAAACTGCCAGGAGCGCATTAGTAGGCTAGCTAGTGATCGATCAGTAACTTGTAAACACTGAGCGAACAGAAATAAGGAACTGTTAGTAACTTGTAAACACTGAGAACACAAAAATAAGGATCATGCTATGGACATCAGTAAGAGCCGATCCGTTCGAAATGTTCACACGAGACTCACAGGCCTGACATTGTAATATGTTCACATTAGTAGCCCAAATTCAAAACCAACTAGTACGATTCTCATACATAAGATCAACATGTTAATGCATCTCAATGATTCACAGATCATATACAAATATGTAGCTCCAAAAGCAAAGATCTAGAAAAAACATATGTTCTTCCTACTAACATGGATGCTTCTCTTGGCCAACATTCAGTGCAGAGTGAAAGACAAATTCCTCTTGCAAACATAAGTAGTTTTACCAACAACTGGAACCATGAGAATGGACCACACATGATGGAGGAACATCCACTGCAACATGATTTGGTCTTCTCTCGATCACAGGGTGAGGCTATTTTCGGAATACAAACTTTAACTTAGGCAAAATGATGCCCATTGTATAATCATACCAAAGCAATGAAGCACCTAGTGTTGGCCAATAAATAGTACAGTACTACTTTTCTGCAGTCCATGAAGTGACTATCCAATCTTTCTGTGACTATTTTCAAATGGCATTGCATGCAGTGACTATACTTTTCTCTTGTGCAGTACAACCAAAATTGCATTCACATTGTTTGTTTGCCAAATAGCAACGGGCAGACATCTCTGTCTGCACAAATATCAAGAAGCTAGTAAACATATACCCCACCTTGTATTTTCGGTTTAACCACGTCTCTTCCGCTTAGCATCTCTCATGTTTTGCACTGGACAATTGATACAATCTTGTTTTGCCCTGGACAATTTCATACTGAATTGATTTGCTGGTTCAGAGAGGAAATATAGCGCCTATTCTTCATCAGACCAAGGATATCCATGTTCTCAGTGATGGAAGAGGTGAAATCAATACAACCGAAATTGAGCATCCAATCATTGAATCCTGTCCTGCACCTCCAATGTAGGTCCACCCTGCCAATAAATTCACATGCAAACCACTAGTATTACTATCTAATGACAGTACAAAAAGAGTAGCAATATAGTAGCAAACCATGTACCTTCGTAATGAACAGCTCATAGTGCCACCAATTTGATATAAAGGTTAGGAAGAAAACATGCTCCTAATGTTGAACCATTTGGACTTTTTGTGCAGTTCCACTAAAATCGAGCATCCCCATTTGCATAGATATTAAAAGTGTGATTACTATAAAAGTGGCACTAGTTGAAGCATAGACTCACAAATATAAGCATTTGTATTTCTTAATGGGAAAAGGTAGCATGACTGTTTCTAACCACCTGTTTGAAGGAATAAATAAGGCAACAACGGCTAATGTCAGGAAGGCATACATAGTTTTTTCTGAAAAATTGAGCCATTCCTGACCTTTCCTCTTCTTTTAAGCATATTTTGTGCAGTTCAACTAAAATAAAATGCCATCACCGCCTTGATAATTCAGTGACACTGTACAAAAGGAAATGACTTAACATTACATCATGATGTCAGGTATGTAGTCGACAGGCATTAGAGACAAACATACATACCTCCTCCAATAACATAATGAACATTAATTTTAACAAAGGTGTGGCTAGCTTTACCCGGATAATTTGAGTGAACTCTACACCCTCTGTTCCTTAATATAAGACGTTTTCGCAGTTCAATTTAAAGTACCCAAACGTCTAGTATTTAAAAAAACAGGTAGTAGTTTTCTTGAGCACATATCTGGGAAAGCTTGCCACACTTTATATATGTCCATACGCTAATGTAACACCATTCGAATAGTACAAATATACACTAATCTAGTGGCTAGTGCAATAGTAGAGTAGTTATTTTATTACAGGGTACAGTACAATGGTTTTAGTGAACAGATTTCCATAAGCTCTGGCACTAGAAGATTTCTATAAGAATTTACAATACAAAATGTAAAGGTAACAAGTTTCAGCATTAGTATACTAGCTGTGCAAGAGCATTAAGCCAAATACAAAAGTCTGAAGGTAACTAGCATTATTAACTAATGACAGTATAAAAAAATTGCAAACCATGTACCTTCAAGGTAAATATCATTTCGAACTCGAGGGGACCTAAAAATTGCTATCCCAATCTTGATAATCGATCAAACATAAAAACTTGATCGAACGAATCAAGAGAACAGACGGAGGAGGAGGAGGTGCCCACTCTTGACCTTTCCTCTTGACACCGTACAAAAAATTTGACTTATCTCATGAAAGTGAGGTATGTAATCTATAAGCATGAACAGTGCAAAAATCTGAAGGTAGTAACAAGATTCATCATTGGTATACTAGCTGTGCAACATCATTAGAATGCCTTAGCTGAAAAATCTTTAATACATGCACAATCAACAGCTAACCCTGAAATAATCTAGTGACATTAAATGGCATTGCTTAAATTTATCGGTGGCATTACACTGAGTGCGGCATTAGTTAAATGTGGCATCACTTTAGCAGTAGCATTGCTTGACTTGACCGCTGGTGTTATACTAACAACAAAAAAGTGGCAATAAGAGCATGGGAAGCCCATTCGGACAGTGGGCACACCAGTACGATGTACCTCCACAGACGCATAGAGTGTTGAGGGAGGTATGGTTGCCCAGAGCAACAAATATCCAGGCAGCATATGTGGATTACGTCCCAATTTTGTTCTCTTTAGCTACTGATTTTCCCCTTTTCAACCTAGATGCGGGTTTGATGCCTAGTCTCCTGGACAGTACAGTCTCCCTTCCTTTCCTTATTCAACCCAGACATGGATTATTCTGCATGAAGTAGGGTTTCCTTTAATAGTGCAAGTTAAGGTTTTCGTCTGCGTGACCAGCAGAGCAGAGGATAGCAAATTGGGAATATGGTGGAGTGGAAAAAGATCCACATGCAGCGACGTGGCAGATGGGGCAATAGGAAAAGAGTATGGTTCTAAAAGAGGTAGCATACCTGAGGGTCAGCGGGAAGTGGCTTTGCTCGTGGTCGTCGTCCTCCACACACACTACAACAGCGAGCTTGGGGACGGAGGCCATCCCGCGCGGGCGCTAGGTCCGAGAGGACGGCCTTGTCGTCAGTGCGTGACCTCGCTCGCCGATGACGAGTGCGCCAACGCTGCACGTTCTTTTCTTCCCCGGCGGATCTATGACCACCGGTGAGGAGGGAGAGAGAGAGGCCGTCTTTTTTAGATCTAGACAGAGGGTGATAGTGTGAGAAGCAAGTGGGCAGCCCTTAGCGAGAAAGCGCTGAAGCTCCAGCCTATATATCTTTTTTATATTACTAGTACTAGAGGTGGAGTAGTAGTAGAGTAGTTTATATTTTCTCTGCATACAGTACTAGTTAGTCGTGCTTCAAAACTAAATGGCACGCCATTAAAAAATAAAGGTCGATAACTAATGCGGCACCTCGGTCCAACGCGGCCAGATCACATTTTGCACGAGAAATTACACACCATGTTTCGTTGACATGTGGTCCCGTTCCCACATGTCAGTGAAATGACATCGAGTCCTTTTGTACAATTTCTGAACGGACGTCTATGTAGGCTGGGGCGCCTCTTCGTGTACCGTGGCAACCGTCCACCGACTCTTCGCCTTTCCCTCTCGATTTGGAACTGCTATCGCACACTCTTCCTCCCTCCTCCATTTTCCTTCACCCTTCCTTCTGCCATTGTTCGATCGTATTCTCCATGGAGGGAACAGGCCGGAAATGACCCCATTATTCTTGCCCCAATCTGAATGATGACATGGTGAAGGAACTCATTGATCGGTGCGATGTCATCACCTCGGCTAGCATGGTAGGTTCGTTCAAGACCATTTCGACTCAACTAATAACATCATTACAAGGAACCCAAGGGTCCAGGAGCGGTTTGATCTCCCCTATCTTCTTCGCCGTGACCCCGCTGACTAGCGCGCGGGTGACGGAGGCCTCACCTTGTGCAAGTTGATGCCGCTTTATAATGATACGTGTGATGTTAAGATGCCATTGCTTGAGGGTAAGGCTTGGGCAGGCGCAAATGGAGATTGGGTTGTTTATATTGGGTACAACTGTGAGTGGGAAATTGTGAATGTGTACACTCGTCACCGGGTTCCGCTTCCAAAAATCTCAGACAACCCAGAGGTTGAGTACACCGGTATTCTATGCGAGTTCAAATATGATCATGGTAACTGTCGTCTACGGAAGATAGCAATTTGTCGAGTTCCCAACCACTCTTGGGATTACACGAACTATGAAGTTGTTGCTATCTTCAACAATCTTGTTGCTGTCCTTACTTCCACGCCTTGATGGATATTGCTCAAAAATCAATTTCAGTACACGGATGAGTACTGTTATGCAATTCAATACAAGGGTCTTGTGTTTACTGCCACCACTCGTGGCACTGTTTTTGCATGGAATCCTGATGCTTTTGGTACGTTTGTCTTCCACCGTAATTATAATTTTTTCATCCACATGCATGCGGGTTAGCTAGTTTCCCTTTACTAATTAATCTTCTTTTGTTTCCAAGGTCATGTGAACATTCCACCACCTATACTTGAAAATTTTTATAACCAAGGGGGAGATGATGATGCTGATGATCACGAGCATGAGGACGTGTAGGACCCATATACTTAGTGGCTCCTGGCAACTTATTCTGATGGATCACCTCTTCTTGTCTTTATACAGGGCACTGCTGATGTTACTAAGGAGGTAGGTGTTGTCTCGCATGGTCGCACTCTCCGAACCTATTCCAACATCTGTTGCAGGGTATTCGGGATGGATACTAGTGTACTAGAACCAACACCTTCTCCCGAGTTCAGTATTGAAAGTTTTGGAGGAAACTCGCTCTTCCTTGGACAAAACCATCCAATGATGGTGAAAGGCGATCCAGCTGCTGTTGACACAATGTTACTACCATTTATGAGAAGCAACTGTATCTATACCTCGGACATTGCTATGCTTCCCTACCATCCCAATATGGGTCCTGACATAGGCCGCTTCAGCCTGGATGATCAGTCCTGCGTTGGTCTCGAGGTTGACAGTAGCTGGACCTTCCCAGAGACTCCTGGTTCAAAGCAAGCGTTTCCAACGCCGACGATTGGTTGAGTTGAAGTTCATTTCATTGCTTGTTATTTGTTGCGTGATGAAAACTTTAGTATTTGTAATGTATCCTCGTTGTCGTTATGGGTTGATGACCTGTTATATGTAATAAAATGATATGCCTATGATAAACTTACTAAATTTATGAATGGCTTTCGAGTCGCTTCTCTAAGTTGGTGCTACGACAAGGCAAAAAAATATTTTCCTAATACACAATTGTACGTGCATTGCAACAGGTTATCACATGAGTCCAATCAACAATAGTACTACTACTATTTGTACTAGCTTCACATGCTTCACGCGTCGGGCGGGTGTTTTTACTGTAGCTGTGAATCCCATCATCCTAGGTCCTCGGATGAGTCCAGTAGAAATTGCATTCTGATGTTTGGGTTTAAACTTTCAAAACTGCTGCACTATCTGTACGTCTACGTATACGTAATTCAACAAGTTTTAAACTTGAGATCAGCCAGCCACTCTCACAAAGAACACTTTTTAACCTAGCACAAACTCTAGGAAATTTGGCCATAGTGTGAGGTGGGCCATATGTTAATGTGTTCGCTGTATGTAACCATCACTTTGGATCCTCGATATATAGTAAGGTGGCATGGGCCAGAACAAGCATTCACGTCCAGGAGTACAGCACACGCTACTAGCACGACTTCCATCTGACACTATATTTCTTGGAGTCCGTGCTACAACTATCTCTTCAACCTCGTCGTTTCTCTAACTCAGCCATCACGCGGCGGGCGAGGTGGGGGTTAACCGATAGTCGGTTTCCTCAACTGCGGTCCCATTTGTAAGGCCAACTCCAACGCACGACCCCAAATGGACCTCCATTTTTCCTGGATTCTGTCCGTTTGGGTAGGACAATGGGTTCGTGTCCGGGCCATTTCTCGGATGCGGTGGCTGTCATGCTTAACGCCGACGATCCCGCCGCGTACATTTTTCTTTGCAAACACATATCTTTTTCTCAGCATTGATTTTTGGTACATGGAAATACATCACCAAAATTTGACTAGAAAAGCAAGACCAAAGAAAACAAGAACCACAAGAATACATTTTAGAAGACATCCAACTTCCATAACTGCTCCTGTAAGTTGGATTAGTGTATTCTTGATGCATTCATTGTTGATCTGCGGAGGCTCGATCTTGCGTGCTTCTTTCTTCTTTGAGTGTAAAGAAGTAGACGTTGCTTCCTTGCATCTAGTCTTATGTCTAGCCTCTATTCTATCAACAAGTGCACTAGTCTTATCTCTAGCCTCTATGCTAGCTAACAGTGCTAGAACATCTACTAAATTTCTCTCTATCAATATATCGATGTACTCTTCTTCCCAATACCAAAACCTGCATCCATTCTACACAATAAAATTTTAAGTTAGCACAACTAGTCTAATCCGAGAGCACAACCGAAGCTAAAGTAGCACATACCCCATCGGTTGAGCACTTGATGAACACCCATCCGGGATGTTCCGGCGTTGTAGACACGCGACGCAAGACCTTCTTTGGGCAGTCGTCGCACGTAATTAGTGGCAACGGTGTGCCGACGAGCTTTTGGGCAAGCACCGAGCCCGACCGACCACCATTCACGTATCTGCCGGCGGACCGCCGACAGTGTAGATCCGAGCGGCTAGAGGAGGAGTCAGTACCTGCATGCAGCCTTGCGGCATTGCCGGGGCCTTCCGGCCCGGTGCCCAGACAGTCCATGGCGCGGCGCGGCCTCCCACAGCTGGGCGAGTTCAAGCCCGACCGGATCCGCTCCAAATCCGGCCGTCGGATGCGCAAAACACGTAGCCATGGTTGGGTAGCTCCGAGGCGTCTAGGGAAAGGGGGCCGAGCGAGCGTGCGTCCGAGCTGCACCTGCTGGAGTTGGCCTAGCAGCGTGGCGGACCAACTGTGTGGTGGTGCGAAATGGCTTCGCTCGTGTGGGGACGGAAACCATCCCGCGAGGGTGCTAGGTCTGACAGGACGGCCTTGTCATCAGTGTGTCACCTCTATGGCAACCGTCCGCTCCCCACTAGCCTCTTCATTGGCATGTGGTACCGTTCCAACATGTCAGTGAGACGACGGCGAGTCCTTTTGTACAATTTCCGAACGGACGTCTATGTAGGCCAGGGCGCCTCTTCGTGTACCGTGGCAACCATCCACCGACTCTTCGCCTTTCCCTCTCGATTTGGAACTGCTGTCGCACACTCTTCCTCCCTCCTCCATTTGCCTTCACCCTTCCCTCTGCTATTGTTTGATCGTCTCCTCCATGGAGGGAACAGGCCAGAAATGACCCCGTTATTCTGGCCCCGGTCTGAATGATGACGTGGTGGAGGAACTCATTGATCGGTGTGACGTCATCACCTCGGCTAGCATGGCAGGTTCGTTCAAGACCATTCTTGACTTAACTAATAAAATCATTACAAAGAACCCAAGGGTCCAGGAGCGGTTTGATCTCCCCTATATTCTTCACCATGACCTTGCTGACTGGCGCGTGGACGACGGAGGCCTCGCCTTGTGCAAGTTGGTGCCGCTTGATAATGATACGTTTGATGTTAAGATACCATCACTTGATGGTAAGGCTTGGGCAGGGGCAAATGAAGATTGGGTTGTTTATATTGGGTATAACTGCGAGTGGGAACTTGTGAATGTGTACATTCATTACCGGGTTCCACTTCCAAAAATCTCAGACTGCCCAGAGGTTGAGCACAGTGGTTTTCTACATACGTTCCACTATGATAATGGTGACTGTCGTCTATGGAAGATAGCAATTTGTCAAGTTCCCAACCGCTCTTGGGATTTAATGGACTATGGAGTTCTTGCTATCTTCGACAAGCTTGTTGCCTTCCTTCATAGTTCGACTGGATGGATATTGCTCAAAAATCAGTCTCTATACACGGATGTGTACTGTGATGCAATTCAATATGAGGCTCTTGTGTTTGCTGCCACCACTCGTGGCACTGTTTTTGCATGGAATCCTTATGCTTTCGGTACGTTTGTCTTCCACCGTAATTATAATTGTTTCATCCACAGGCATGCGGGTTAGCTAGTTTCCCTTTACCAATTAACCTTCTTGTGTTTCCAAGTACCTGTTAACGTTCCACCACATATACTTGAAAAATTTATAACCAAGGGGGAGTTGACGATGATGATGACCACGAGCATGAGGACCCATATACTCAGTGGAGCCTGGCAACATATTCCGATGAATCACCTCTTCTTGTGTGTATACAGGGCACCGCTGATGTTACTAAGGAAGCAGGTGTTGTCTCCCATGGTCGCACTCTCCGGACCTATTCCAACATCCCTTGCAGGGTATTCGGGATGGATACTACTGTGCTAGCGCCAACACCTTCTCCCTGGTTTTGTATTGATACTCTTGGAGGAAACTCGCTCTTCCTTGGACAAAACTATCCAATCATGGTGAAAGGAGATTCAGCTGCTGTTGACACAATGTTACTACCATTTATGAGAAGCAACTGTAACTATACCTCGGACATTGCTATGCTTCCCTACTGTGGCTATCACAATATGGGTCATGAAATAGGCCGCTTCAGCTTGGATGATCAGTCCTGCGTTGCTCTCGAGATTGACAGTAGCTGGCCCTTCCAAGACAAACTCTTCTGGTTCAAAGCAAGCGTTTCCAATGCCGAGGAGTGGTTTAGCTAAAGTTCATTTCATTGCTTGTTATTTGTTGTGTGATGAAAACTTTAGTATTTACTAGAATGTTTTGTTGGAACTAATCTATAATCCAACATGCATCCTCGTTGTCGTCATGTGTTAATGACTTGTTGTATGTAATGAATGGTACATTTGCATATGCATGTCATAAACTCAATTTATAAATGGTTTTCGACTCACTTCTAGGAGTGTTAGTGCCGTAGTAGTATAGCCAACATCTGTAGTAGTATGAAGTTGCCACATAACATAGAGCCAACCAATAGTTAGTTCTAGTTAGATTAACTAGAGCTAGGTGTTGCACGGAGGCCGAGAAATATGGTGATAGCGTGACTGCGTGAGGTGGGCTTTTACGTAGTATGATGTAGGCACATGGCTTGCCGTGTTTCCTACTCCTCCGGTCGAAATGTGGAGAAGATTTGGTCAAGTTCTTCCTCCTTTTGCCGACACGTGGGACATCCAGCATCCAAGTCGTGTCATGCAAGAAAATGGAGTGGTAGTTGAAGCCACGTGATGTGCATCTTGGGTTAAACTGTAAATAGAATCTTACTACTCTTGAGTAACTCTAAAAGTGGCCACCAAAGATCTTTATTGGATTTGTTTTTCATCACCAGCATGTCGAGGTGAAAGATGTGCAGGTTCAGTGGGTTCTCTTGCGTTTTCACTGACATGTGGGACCGCATGTGAGGAAACAGATGATGGGCTCCACGCGTCTATTGGCTGGCTGAGAAGAGAGATAGAGGAGGGCTGAGCACAGACTCCAGGAAATTTGTTCTATGTAACCAACACCTCGATATAGGCTCGATATAGAAGTGTGGCATGGGCCATCACTAGCATTCATGTCTAGCAGTACGACACACGTCACCCACACGAGTGCCATCCAACAACAATTTTCTGGGAGACCGTGCTACAACCATCTCTTCTCCCTCCTGTTGTCTCAGCCATCGCGTGGTGGGCGGGGTGGGGGTTTGCCGATAGTCGGTTTGCTCAACAGCGGTCCCACTTGTAAGTGAAAATGCAACACATCACGCATTCCCCTTGAGCGGCGTGCCGGACCAACCGTGTGGGGGTGCGACGCGAACATGGCAGGCTTTTCCTTTTGAACTTGTAACTTGTAAAATTTGGTTCTGCTCCATGGCACGACCAATAGATAGAAATAATGATATCCCCTAGAGTAATGAGAAGTTTGATTCTGGCGCGGTTCATGAATGGAGTACGTACGAAAATTATGAAGTTGATGTGAAAGGTAAGATAATTACTAGTAGTACCATATACTACTACATGGATTTGATGGAAAGATAAAGATACATACAGATCCATCAACGACATCCTCACGCCCTAGTGTGCCGGGTCACCAACCGGCGTGTGAGGAGCAACGGCGTTGGCGCCGGGCTCAACGTGCTTCTGAAAAATGCCATCCAAGGTTGCCCTGCGGTTCAAGAAGGCCAGCGACCTATCGTCCTCCTCTGGCACATAGTAGTCCTTGTGGATGATTTGCGCGTAGACGTGGGTGATTATGTCGATGGTGTCTTGTTGCGCCAGGCGCTGCGCGGCGAGCGCGACCTCGAGGGGGACATTCTCTGGCGCGACAGCAGGCAGTCGCAGGGCCACCAGTGCGTCGAAGAGGTTGTCACCATAGAGGTCGTTGAGGGTGGCAGGCATCGCAGAGCCTGGGCGCGTGAGCTGGAGGCGTACGTCAAGGTCGTCCGCTAGCTTCTTGACAACGGTGAACTTGTCGAGGAAGCCGACGAGGACCTTGTCAAACAAGGAGACGAAGCTGTCGTCCAAGCGGCCTCTCGCCCTGGCGGCCTCAAGCATGACCTGGAGACGTTCCTTGGTGTCGGGCTGCAGGCCGGCGTTGTGGACCATCTGGCAAAGCCGGCTGATGCTCGCGCTCATCGCCTCCATGGGTCTAGCTTCTAGTCAACAGATCTTGCGATTGGAGTGATCACTCTTGCCCTTGGTTAGGGTGCATAGGTGCGTAGGATTTCGTAGATTGGACTGGCGGGGAGCCTTTATATGAGAAATGCAGACTGTGTTGCATTCTCGTGTGTGCTGGCCATCTATTCCACGACCCTCTACTGCACCTGCCTTTGGCTGTATGACAGGTGGATGATAACCCACAAGTATAGGGGATCGCAACAGTTTTCGAGGGCAGAGTATTCAACCCAAATTTGTTGATTCGACACAGGGGAGCCAAAGAATATTGTCAAGTATTAGCAGCTGAGTTGTCAATTCAACCACACCTGGAAACTTAGTATCTGCAGCAAAGTGTTTAGTAGCAAAGTAATATGATAGTGGTGGTAACGGTAACAAAAGTAAAGACAGCAAAAGTAATGTTTTTGGTATTTTTGTAGTGATTGTGACAAGAGTAACGGAAAAGTAAATAAGCGTAAGCCAAGATATGGAAAACTCAGAGGCACCGATCGTTGATGGATAATTATGCCGGATGTGGTTCATCATGTAACAATATAACATAGGGTGACACGTAACTAGCTCCAGTTCATCAATATAATGTAGGCATGTATTCAAATAGTCATACGTGCTTATGGAAAAGAACTTGCATGACATCTTTTGTCCTACCCTCCCGTGGCAGCGGGTCCTATTGGAAACTAAGGGATATTAAGGCCTCCTTTTAATAGAGAACCGGAACAAAGCATTAGCACATAGTGAATACATGAACTCCTCAAACTATGGTCATCACCGAGAAGTATCCCGATTATTGTCACTTGGGGTTGTCGGATCATAACACATAATAGGTGACTATAGACTTGCAAGATAGGATCAAGAACACACATATATTCATGAAAACATAATAGGTTCAGATCTGAAATCATGGCACTCGGGCCCTAGTGACAAGCATTAAGCATAGCAAAGTCATAGCAACATCAATCTCGAACATAGTGGATACTAGGATCAAACGCTAACAAAACTAACTCGATTACATGATAAATCTCATCCAACCCATCACCGCCCAGCAAGCCTACGATGCAATTACTCACGCATCGGCGAGGAGCATCATGAAATTGGTGATGGAGGATGGTTGATGATGACGACGGCGACGAATCCCCTCTCCGAGCCCGAACGGACTCCAGATCAGCCCTCCCGAGAGATTAGGGCTTGGCGGCGGCTCCGTGTCGTAAAACGCGATGAAACTTTCTATCTGATTTTTTCTCCCCGAAAGCCAATATATGGAGTTGGAGTTGGCGTCGGAGGGCCACCAGGGGACCCACGAGGTAGGGCGGTGCGCCCGGGGAAGGGGCGCGCCCCCCACCCTCGTGGACAGGGTGTGGGCCCCCTGGTCTTCATCTTTGGCGAGGATTTTTATTATTTATTCTAAGATATTCCATGGAGTTTCAGTGTCGTTCCGAGAACTTTTGTTTTCTCGCACATAAAACAACACCATGGCAATTCTCTTTGAAAACAAAGTCGATCCGGGTTAGTTCCATTCAAATCATACAAGTTAGAGTCCAAAACAAGAGCAAAAGTGTTTGGAAAAGTAGATACGACGGAGACGTATCAGTGGACCAGCCACCTGTTGGGCCCACGTGTCATTCACCCAAACACAGGTGCAGTAAGTCAATAAAGTTGTGTCCCCCTCCATCCCAAAACACTTAGGCATGGTACATTAACTCCCTCCTTGTTTCTTATTTTGTGGCATATCAACCAATGAGAGATGTGTGCCGTGCATGCTTTCAATGACTTGAGACTACAAAACATGACATGCGGTGGTTAGTTCATGGCATGTAATCCTATTAATTAGGAAAAAGACATGAAGTTCTCTCGCTTTGCCCGTCATCTTGGTCACGGTGCACAACCTAAGAGCATGGTTAATAGTATAGCCAGTTGCTAGCTATATGATGTTGCCATGTCATATAGAGCCATAACTTCTAGCCACTCATACAATAAGATTAGCTATAAGGCTGGCTATAAGATTACTACTTTTTCTCATCTTCTATCTCTCTTTCTTCATAATTATTGTATATTGGCCTAGGAATCCGCATATAGCTAGGCTCTTGCATGAGAGCCCACTCCTCTTTTTCACTTGCTCTAAGATGACTTAGGCTGGTCATAGTGGTGAGTAACTTGGACTAGTAACATGCATATGTTACTAGTCTATGTTACTACCTTCATAGTGGGTAGTAATATACGGATGGTAACATCTTCATTAATTGAGATATAGACTCATTTTACCTCGGGGTGTGTTATGTTACTGTAACATATTATGTTACCACAAGCATCTCTTTCCTCATTAACTCCATGCCACATAAGCAATTTTTTCTTGGGATGTGTTATGTTACTACCTAAGTTACACCCACTATGGCTAGCCTTATACACCTGGATGGAGGGGGTAGTCTCAAGTCATTGGATGCATACGCACCCCACATCTCGTATTGGGTGATTTCTTTTTTCGTGGCAAAAAACAGGGAACGAGGTGGGTAGTTAATGCACCGCGCCTAAAAGTTTTGGGATTACTATTTGGATTCCGTAACGTGACTAATGCACCAGTACGGAGGGAGTACAATAGTAGTCTTTGATTGCAATTTTTTGTTGGTAGCTTACAAAGCTGAGCGCTCGGTGAGTACAATAGTAGTCTGATTGATGAGACTTTAGATTTGAGCCATCTACCGGAAGGAATAAAACAATACACCATGTATTTATTTACAGAGGGAGTAGTACATTTTTTGTGACATGCATTACTAGATATTGCTAGTCAAATACTAAATCCAGATGGACATGGTAGTACTACTAAATCCAGACGGTGGTGCTAGTACTAGTAGTAGTAGTACCAATGTAGTAGCACTGTACTACCCGTTGGTCAAATTATTACGTGCTGCTCCTTACAGTGAAGTGACAAGACCCTGCGCCGGAGATGACACATGAGTATAGGCGCCGTGTTCGGCATACCATAGTCAGCCTCACTGTCTGCAGTCACTATCATCATGGCTGTAGAGCTAGCCTGCTTACAACTAGCCGTGTTCGACATAATTTCCCGTGCGTAGATGCCCGTGCATTCCACGGAACACCAAGATTGGGGGTGGATGGCACTGGCAGCTGCCATCACGCTAGATTTTTCCATGGCCTTCTAGATGTGGTGGGGAGGAGATAAGGCTGGTTGTGAGAGACAAGGAGTTTTTTTGTAAATAGGGAAAAAGTGCGGGCATCTTTTTGCAAAACTGGAGAAGTTTGGTTTGTATGCGTCAGATCTTGATCCGACGGCTATTGGTGAAAGATGGCAGGCACAACATCATCACCAACTCAGGACCTCTTTACTTTGCAGTATTTTGAAAAAGCAGGAACAGGACACGACAATATTACAAGTTTCAAACGGGTATTACAAATATTAGGAGTAATGCTGCACCTACGAAGAGGGAATCTAGGAAGTTTATGTAAGAACTTTCGTTACTTTAGGTGGATGTAGCATTATTGTACAAACTAAAATTCACCGCCCTGACAAGTCACTAATGGGCAAATAAATTTTCGAGTCTCTCGCCACTTGATGTTTCAAAAACAAATTCAGCTTCTGTGGAGACATTGTAATTTAGGCTTAGACGCCTGCGGTGATCAGCATGCCATTCATTGTTGCGCCAGAGAATGCCAAAACTCATTACCTTGAGCACACTTGCCTCCAGAACAAAGAACCTAGCCAAATTAATCTCATATGTGCTGCCTCGGTAGTCGATCAAATCAATTTCTGTAAGATGGAGATCAAGGCATTCGATGAGATTGTTATAGTGCAGCACATTTTCACTTTCGGGTCTTTTTTTATCTGCAAAAGAAGAGAACATATTAGAGCAGCTGGCTGTATAAAATTGACATGTCATCAAGAGGTATCAATATCATTCGCTCATACGATAGGGTTGGCTGCCTAGTGATATTTTTTCACTCTTTCTCTCTCTCTCTCTCTCTCTCTCTCTCTCTCTCTCTCTCTCTCTTTCTCTTTCCACTTGTTTACCTAGGAACAGTGAAGAGCTTGGGCATTTGTTGCCTTCCACTATGTGGCCGATGCCATATTTCTCAAAAGTATGCCACATAATACGCATCGATGTCAAATCAAAAGATTTTGGCACCGCTCTCGTGCTGTGAGTGAGTTCGCACCGCTGTGCACACAGACCCACATGTATAAATAAATCAATCAAACCAACTACACCAGCCTCTCACTCTCCCAAACAAGTGTTTTTTTATTGCCTTAGTCCTCTCTCTATGCCACGCAAATGTTTTTTCATTGCGTGAGTTAATTTGGCACCGGAGCAAAGTAGTTGATCCAGATTGGGGCACCAGGTGAGCAATGGAGGGGCATCGATGCCAAATGCATTACAAGTGAATTTGGCATGTGTTTTGGCCTACATAGTGGAGGCCGTTATAGCCCACTTTTTTACTATCTCGAATTTAGTGTAAAATTTTGACCATAGATTTACCTAAGAAAAAACCAATGCATGTCACCAAAAATTATAACATTTGAAATTATGTTCAAATACGAATCCATGATATAATTTTTAGTGACATGCATTAACATTTTGTCAGTTAAATCTACGGCCAAATTTTGATACTACAAAATAGGAAGAGTAAACCAGGACTGAGGTAGTACTTGCTCTTAGGGTAACCATAGAGTTACTAGTCTAAGTTACTTTCTACTATGACTAGCCTAGGCTACTATAGTAGTACAACAAAAAAACGATGCAGGTGATCACGTGAGAAAAAGTACTAAAAACATTTCTTTCGGTGCAATGCGTAGATGCAGTTTTGAACACTATACTTGTCATCGTAATTTGGGAAAAAAATTGAGCTATGTTGTTATTACCGTTTACTAATAGGAAAGAAGTTTCACCTCGATGAGTAACTTCTCCGTGCATGGAAAACATGTAAGGAATCCAACAACTTGATCCAGATTGGGGCCGATAGATTTTATTGCTAAGATCTTCACATCGCGCATAGACTGGGTCAAGCTTGTGGGAATCATTTTCTGGAGGAGGGTCATAAATGAAGGAAATATGCCCTAGAGGCAATAATAAAGTTATTATTTATTTCCTTATATCATGATAAATGTTTATTATTCATGCTAGAATTGTATTAACCGGAAACATAATACATGTGTGAATACATAGACAAACAGATAGTCACTAGTATGCCTCTACAAGACTAGCTCATTAATCAAAGATGGTTATGTTTCCTAACCATAGACATGTGTTGACATTTGATTAATGGGATCACATCATTAGGAGAATGATGTGATTGACATGACCCATTTCGTTAGCTTAGCACTTGATCGTTTAGTATGTTGCTTATGCTTTCTTCATGACTTATACAAAGTTCCTGCAACTATGAGATTATGCAACTCCGTTTACGGAGGAACACTTTGTGTGCTACCAAACGTCACAACGTAATCGGGTGATTATAAAGGTACTCTACAGGTGTCTCCAAAAGTATATGTTGAGTTGGCATGAATCGAGATTAGGTTTTGTCACTACGATTGTCGGAGAGGTATCTCGGGCCTTCTCGGTAATACACATCACATAAGCCTTGCAAGCATTGCAACTAATGAGTTAGTTGTGAGATGATGTATTACGGAACGAGTAAAGAGACTTACGTAACGAGATTGAACTAGGTATTGGATACCGACGATCGAATCTCGGGTAAGTAAACATACCGATGACAAAGGGAACAACGATATCGTTATGCGGTTTGACCGATAAAGATCTTCAGAGAATATGTAGGAACCAATATGGGCATCCAGGTTCCGCTATTGGTTATTGACCGAGAATGGTTCTAGGTCATGTCTACATAGTTCTCGAACCCGTAGGGTCCGCACGCTTAACGCTTCGATGACAGTTCATTATGAGTTTATAAGTATTGATGCACGAAGGTTGTTCGAGTCCCGGATGTGATCACGGACATGACGAGGAGTCTCGAAATGGTCGAGACATAAAGATTGATATATTGGAAGCCTATGTTTGGACTTGGAAAGGTTCGAATGAAAACAGGAAGTTATCGGAACACCGGGGTTACTGGAACCCCGGGAGGTCTATGGGCCTTGATGGGCCATAAGAGAGAAGAGGAGGGCCGCCAGGCAGGCAGCCCCCCTCCCCTCTAGTCCGAATAGGACAGGAGAGGGGCGGCGCCTTTCCTCTTCCCTCCTCCAATCCTAATCCAACTAGGAGAGGGGGAGTCCTACTCGGTGGGAGTAGGACTCCTCGGCCGCGCCTCCCCTAGGGCTGGCCGCACCCCTTGGCTCCTTTATATACGGGGCAGGGGCACCCCAAGACACACAAGTTGATCTCGGATCTTTCCTTAGCCGTGTCGGTGCCCCTTCCACCATATTCCACTTCGTCATATCGTCGTGGAGCTTAGGCGAAGCCCTTGCGCCGGAGAAGTCATATCGTCATGAGCTTAGGCGAAGCCCTGCGCCGTGGAGCATCATCATCGCCACCACGCCGTCGTCTTGACGGAACTCATCCCGACACTTTGCTGGATCGGAGTCCGGGATCGCCATCGAGCTGAACGTGTGCTGAACACGGAGGTGCCGTGACGTTCGGTGCTTGGATCGGTCGGATCGTGAAGACGTCGACTACATCAACCGCGTTGTTATAACGCTTCGCTTTCGGTCTCACGAGGCGTGGACGACATCTCCCTCTCGCTGCTATGCCATCACCATGGTCTGTGTGTGCGTAGGAATTTTTTGAAATTACTCGTTCCCCAACAATGGCATCCGAGCCTGGTTTTATGCGTTGATGTCATATGCACGAGTAGAACACAAGTGAGTTGTGGGTGATATAAGTCATACTGCTTACCAGCATGCCATACTTTGGTTCAGCGTTATTGTGAGATGAAGCGGCCCGGACCGACATTACGCGTACGCTTACGCGAGACTGGTTTCACCGCTCCGAGCACTCGTTGCTTAAAGGTGACCAGCGGGTGTCTGTCTCTCTCACTTTAGTTGAACCGAGTGTGGCTACGCCCGGTCCTTGCGAAGGTTAAAACAGCACCAACTTGACAAACTATCGTTGTGGTTTTGATGCGAGGTAAGAACGGTTCTTGCTCAGCCCGTAGCAGCCACGTAAAACTTGCAACAACAAAGTAGAGGACGTCTAACTTGTTTTTGCAGGGCATGTTGTGATGTGATGTGGTCAAGACGTGATGCTATATTTTATTGTATGAGATGATCATGTTTTGTAACCGAAGTTATCGGCAATCGGCAGGAGCCATATGGTTGTCGCTTTATTGTATGAAATGCAAAAGCCATGTAATTGCTTTACTTTATCACTAAGTAGTAGCGATAGTCGTAGAAGCAATAGTTGGCGAGACGACAACGATGCTACGATGGAGATCAAGGTGTCGCGCCGGTGACGATGGTGATCATGACGGTGCTTCGGCGATGGAGATCACAAGCACAAGATGATGATGACCATATCATATCACTTATATTGATTGCATGTGATGTTTATCCTTTATGCATCTTATCTTGCTTTGATTGACGGTAGCATTATAAGATGATCTCTCACTAAAATTATCAAGAAGTGTTCTCCACGAGTATGCACCGTAGTACCCGCAGACACCACGTGATGATCGGGTGTGATAAGTTCTCGTCCATCTACAACGGTGCAAGCCAGTTTTGCACACGCATAATACTCAAAGTTAAACTTGACGAGCCTAGCATATGCAGATATGGCCTCGAACACGGAGACCAAAAGGTCGAGCGTGAATCATATAGTAGATATGATCAACATAGTGATGTTCACCATTGAAACTACTCCATCTCACGTGATGATCGGACATGGTTTAGTTGATTTGGATCACGTAATCACTTAGATGACTAGAGAGATGTCTGTCTAAGTGGGAGTTTTTAATATGATTAATTGAACTTAAATTTATCATGAACTTAGTACCGATAGTATTTTGCTTGTCTATGTTTACTTTGTAGATAGATGGCTCATGCTGTTGTTCCGTTGAATTTTAATGCGTTCCTTGAGAAAGCAAAGTTGAAAGATGATGGTAGCAATTACACGGACTGGGTCCGTAACGAGGATTATCCTCATTGCTGCACGTAAGAATTACGCCCCGAAGCACCGCTGGGTGCCAGTGCCTGCTGCAGGAGCTGCACCGAAGTTGTGAACGTCCGGCAAAGCAAAGCTGATGACTACTCTATAGTTCAGTGTGCCATGCTTTACGGCTTAGAACCGGGTCTTCAACGACGTTTTGAACGTCATGGAGCATATGAGATGTTCCAGAGTTGAAGTTAATATTTCAAGCAAATGCCCGGATTGAGAGATATGAAGTCTCCAATAAGTTCTATAGCTGCAAGATGGAGGAGAATAGTTCACAAGTGAGCACATACTCAAAATGTCCGGGTATAATAATCACTTAATTCAGCTGGGAGTTAATCTTCCGGATGATAGTGTCATTGATGAATTCTCCAATCACGCCACCAAGCTACAAGAGCTTCGTGATAAACTATAATATGCAAGGGATGACTAAGACAATTCTGAGCTCTTCGCAATGCTAAAAGCATGGAGGTAGAAATCAAGAAAGAGCATCAAGTGTTGATGGTCAACAAGACCACTAGTTTCAAGAAAAGGGCAAAGGGAAGAAGAAGGAAACTTCAAAAGAACAGCAAGAAAGTTGCTGATCAAGAGAAGAAACCCAAGTCTGGACCTAAGCCTGAAATCGAGTGTTTTTACTGCAAGCGATCGACACCGAAGCGGAACTGCCCCAAGTATTTGGCGGATAAGAAGGATGGCAAGGTGAACAAAGGTATATGTGATATACATGTTATTGATGTGTACCTTACTAGAGCTCGTAGTAGCACTGGTATTTGATACTGGTTCATTGCTAATATTTGCAACTCAAAGCAGGACTACGGAATAGGCGAGCACCGCAAAGGGCGAGGTGACGATCTTGCGTGGGAAACGGTTCCAAAGTCAATGTGATCGCGGTCGGCACGCTACCTCTACATCTACCTTCGGGATTAGTTTTAGACCTAAATAATTGTTATTTGGTGCCGCGTTGAGCATGAACATTATATCTGGATCTTGTTTGATGCGAGATGGTTATTCATTTAAATCGAGAGAATAATGGTTGTTCTATTTATATGAGTAATATCTTTTATGGTCATGCACCCTTGAAGAATGGTCTATTCTTGTTGAATCTCGACAGAGTGATACACATATTCATAATGTCGAAGCCAAAAGATGCAGAGTTGATAATGATAGTGCAACTTATTTGTGGCACTGCCGTTTAGGTCATATCGGTGTAAAACGCATGAAGAAACTCCATACAGATGGACTTTTGGAATCACTTGATTATGAATCACTTGGTACTTATGAACCGTGCCTCATGGGCAAGATGACTAAAACACCGTTCTCCGGTTGTATGGAGAGAGCAACAGACTTGTTGGAAATCATACATACAGATGTATGTGGTCCGATGAATGTTGAAGCTCGTGGCGGATATCGTTATTTTCTCACCTTCACAGATGATTTAAGCATATACGGGTATATCTACTTGATGAAACATAAATCTGAAACATTTGAAAAGTTCAAAGAATTTCAGAGTGAAGTTGAAAATCATCGTAACAAGAAAATAAAGTTTCTACGATCTGATCGTGGAGGAGAATATTTGAGTTCTGAGTTTGGTCTACATTTGAAGCAATGCGGAATAGTTTCGCAACTCACGCCACCGGAACACCACAGCGTAATGGTGTGTCCGAACGTCGAATCGTATTTTACTAGATATGGTGCGATCTATGATGTCTATTTCCGATTTACCGCTATCGCTTTGGGGTTATGCTTTAGAGACGGCCGCATTCACGTTAAATAGGACACCGTCAAAATCCGCTGAGACGACGCCTTATGAACTATGGTTTAGCAAGAAACCAAAGTTGTCGCTTCGAAAGTTTGGGGTTGCGATGCTTATGTGAAAAACTTCAACCCGATAAGCTTGAACCCAAATCGGAAAATGTGTCTTCATAGGATACCCAAAGGAGACAATTGGGTATACCTTCTATCACAGATCCGAAGGCAAGACATTCGTTGTTAAGAATGGATCCTTTCTAGAGAAGGAGTTTCTCTCGAAAGAAGTGAGTGGGAGGAAAGTGGAACTTGATGAGGTAATGGTACCAGCTCCCTTATTGGAAAGTAGTTCATCACAGAAATCAGTTTCGAACAACTACACCAGTTAGCGAGGAAGATAATCATAATGATCATGAAACTTCAGATCAAGTTGTCACCGAATCAGAGATCAACCAGAATAAAATCCGCACTGAGTGGTACGGTAATCCTATTCGGAAGTCATGCTACTAGATCATGGTGAACCTACGAACTATGAAGAAGCGATGGTGAGCCCAGATTCGCAAAATGGCGTGAAGCCATGAAATCTGAGATGGGATCCATGTATGAGAACAAAGTATGGACTTTGGTAGACTTGCCCGATGATCGGCAAGCTATTGAGAATAAATGGATCTTTAAGAAGAAGACTGACGCCGATGGTAATGTAATCGCTCTACAAAGCTCGACTTGTTGCAAAAGGTTTTCGACAAGTTCAAGGGGTTGACTACGATGAGACTTTCTCACCAGAAGCGATGCTTAAGTCTGTCCGAATCATGTTAGCAATTGCCGCATTTTATGATTATGAAATTTGGCAAATGGATGTAAAACTGCATTCTTGAATGGATTTCTAGAAGAAGAGTTGTATATGATGCAACCAGAAGGTTTTGTTGATCCAAAGGGTACTAACAAAGTGTGCAAGCTCCAACGATCAATTTATGGTCCAGTGCAAGCCTCTCGGAGTTGGAATAAAGGTTTTGATAGTGTGATCAAAGCATATGGTTTTATACAGACTTTTGGAGAAGCCTCAGATTTACAAGAAAGTGAGTGGGAGCTCAGAGCATTTCGATATTATATGTGGACGACATATTATTGATTGGAAATGATATAGAATTTCTGGATAGCATAAAAGGATACTTGAATTAAAGTTTTCCAATGAAAGACCTCGTGAAGCTGCTTACATATTGGGCATCAAGATCTATAGAGATAGATCAAGACGCTTAATTGGACTTTCACAAAGCACATACCTTGATAAAGTTTTGAAGAAGTTCAAAATGGATCGAGCAAAGAAAGGTTTTTACCTGTATTATAAGGTGTGAGATTGAGTCGACTCAATGCCCACCACAAAGAGAAGATAGAGAGAAATGAAGAATGTTCCTATGCTTCAGCCATAGGCTCTATCATGTTTGCAATGTTGTGTACCGGACTGACGATGCTTAGCTGTAAGCTTGGCGGTAGGTACCAAAGTAATCCAGAGTGGATCATCGGACAACGGTCAAGAACATCCTAAAATACCGAAAAGGACTAAGGATATGTTTCTCGATATGGAGGTGACAAAGAGCTAGTCGTAAATGGTTACGCCGATGCAAGTTTTGACATCGATCCGGACGATTCTAAATCGCAAACCGGATACGTATTTTTATTAAACGGTGGAGCTGTCGGTTGGTGCAGTTCTAAACAAAGCGTCGTGGCGGGATCTACATGTGAAGCGGAGTACATAGCTGCTTCGAAGCAGCAAATGAAGGAGTCTGGATGAAAGAGTTCATTTCCGATCTAGGTGTTATACCTAGTGCATCGGGACCAATGAAGATCTTCGTGACAATATTGGTGCAATTGCCTTGGCAAAGGAATCCAGATTTCACAAGAGGACCAAGCATATCAAGAGACGCTTCAATTCCATTTGGGACCAAGTCCAAGTGGGAGACATAGAGATTTGCAAAATACATACGGATCTGAATGTTGCGAGACCCGCTGACTAAGCCTCTTCCACGAGCAAAACATGATCAGCACCAAGACTCCATGGGTGTTAGAATCATTACCGTAATCTAGATTATTGACTCTAGTGCAAGTGGGAGATCAAGGAAATATGCCCTAGAGGCAATAATAAAGTTATTATTTATTTCCTTATATCATGATAAATGTTTATTATTCATGCTAGAATTGTATTAACCGGAAACATAATACATGTGTGAATACATAGACAAACAGATAGTCACTAGTATGCCTCTACAAGACTAGCTCATTAATCAAAGATGGTTATGTTTCCTAACCATAGACATGTGTTGACATTTGATTAATGGGATCACATCATTAGGAGAATGATGTGATTGACATGACCCATTTCGTTAGCTTAGCACTTGATCGTTTAGTATGTTGCTTATGCTTTCTTCATGACTTATACAAAGTTCCTGCAACTATGAGATTATGCAACTCCTGCCATCGGAGGAACACTTTGTGTGCTACCAAACGTCACAACGTAATCGGGTGATTATAAAGGTACTCTACTGGTGTCTCCAAAAGTATATGTTGAGTTGGCATGAATCGAGATTAGGTTTTGTCACTCCGATTGTCGGAGAGGTATCTCTGGCCTTCTCGGTAATACACATCACATAAGCCTTGCAAGCATTGCAACTAATGAGTTAGTTGTGAGATGATGTATTACGGAACGAGTAAAGAGACTTACGATAACGAGATTGAACTAGGTATTGGATACCGACGATCGAATCTCGGGTAAGTAAACATACCGATGACAAAGGGAACAACGATATCGTTATGCGGTTTGACCGATAAAGATCTTCAGAGAATATGTAGGAACCAATATGGGCATCCAGGTTCCGCTATTGGTTATTGACCGAGAATGGTTCTAGGTCATGTCTACATAGTTCTCGAACCCGTAGGGTCCGCACGCTTAACGCTTCGATGACAGCTTCATTATGAGTTTATAAGTATTGATGCACCAAGGTTGTTCGAGTCTCGGATGTGATCACGACATGACGAGGAGTCTCAAATGGTCGAGACATAAAGATTGATATATTGGAAGCCTATGTTTGACTTCGGAAAGGTTCCGGATGAAAACAGAAGTTATTGAACACCGGGGTTACGGAACCCCGGGAGGTCTATGGGCCTTGATGGGCCATAAGAGAGAAGAGGAAGGGCCGGCCAGGCAGGCCACGCCCCTCCCCTCTAGTCCGAATAGGACAGGAGAGGGGGCGCCTTCCCTCTTCCCTCCTCCAATCCTAATCCAACTAGGAGAGTCCTACTCCCGTGGGAGTAGGACTCCTCCAGCGCCTCCTCCCCTAGGGCTGGCCGCACCCCTTGGCTCCTTTATATACGGGGCAGGGGGCACCCCAAGACACACAAGTTGATCTACGGATCTTTCCTTAGCCGTGTGCGGTGCCCCTTCCACCATATTCCACTTCGGTCATATCGTCATGAGCTTAGGCGAAGCCCTGCGCGCGGAGAAGTCATATCGTCATGAGCTTAGGCGAAGCCCTGCGCCGGTGGAGCATCATCATCGCCACCACGCCGTCGTCTTGACGGAACTCATCCCGACACTTTGCTGGATCGGAGTCCGGGATCGCCATCGAGCTGAACGTGTGCTGAACACGGAGGTGCCGTGACGCTCGGTGCTTGGATCGGTCGGATCGTGAAGACGCATTTACTACATCAACCGCGTTGTTATAACGCTTTAAGCTTTCGGTCTCACGAGGGTACGTGGACGGACACTCTCCCTCTCGTTGCTATGCCATCACCATGGTCCTGTGTGTGTGCGTAGGAAATTTTTTGAAATTACTACGTTCCCCAACAATAAATACATCAAGAATAAATTTAAAAATGTGAATTTCAAGAAGACGGAGAAGAAGATGAGTGTTGTACCTGAACGATTATGGATCCAATAAAGAGTTCGGAGAATTTGGCGGACGAGTACACCAACCCTGTCAATTACGGTGCGTCAATGACCCTGATTTGGACCTTCTAGATCAGATACAAGCAATCTCTCAAGGAAAGGCGCATTCTCAATGACCATAACGTGGAACAGCTAGAGTGATCTCTTCCCAATTGATGTCTTGTTGCGGGGCCAGCAAGACACATAAATCCATCAGAGATTCGTCAAGGCGATGTGGAGGCTAATGAACCCGTGGATCTTCTCAAGATGAAGATACTCGAGCATAGTACAGCTGCGAAGTAGGTGCTCCATAGCCTGCTTCGAGATGCCAACGTCGAAGAGGTCGAGCTGCTTAAGTTGAGGGAGAAGAAGGGCGGGCGCGACATTAATTTGGGAAAGATTGCAGGAGCTGAAGCTGGCGGGGTGTAGCGTTGGCATGAGGCGGAGCGTGGATGAGGACAGAGAGCGACATTGTCCAGCTTCAAAGACGAGCTCCTCGAGGTGATCTAGGGTGGGGGGATAAGAACCACTCGTTGAACTTGGCTTGGACCTTGCAGTTAGTACTGAACATGCGGATATCAAGGCGCCTGGCTAGCCTAGGGTGTGATGAAAGGATCTTGGAGACTGCGGCCATGCGATTGCAATCCCCGCCGTAGAGGTAGCTATCAACGGTGAGGTCGAGGGGGACGCGGCGCTAGAGGGGGCGCCATCGCCGGGAGAGCAGGGTGGTCCGCACGGCAGATTTGGTGTGGAGGAGGCCGATGATGACGAGCAGCATGTCATTGGGGAGGCTGCTGATGAAGTCCAGGCTCGCCGGATGCTATTTTGGCTCGAGCCGCCTCCGCTTGTGGGCTGCCTCGCCGTCCATGTCAACCAGCGGCGACGCCGGTGTACACGTGTGCTGGTGTGTGTTGTGTGCTAGCCTGCTGGGTGTGCGTGAGTGCGTCATTCTGTGCATGCTGCTGCGCAGTGGTGAATTGTGCGTGAGTGCGTCCTTCACGCTGAAGAAGTGTGTCCTCAATGCGCCCTCAATTTACTAGCGTTCGGGGTGCTACCCGGAGTGGATTCAACTTTGTTTACTTCACCGCGTGTCAGATGGGCCTCTAGTTTACTTATTTTCACCCACTGCCACATGGGCCAGCACACGAAGATAGAACACTAGCTGACAAGGCAACATGTGGACTAGTTGACCGGTCAACTAAACAATATACGGAGCTATACGCTAACACAATGAGCATATAATCCGTCGGTATAGAGAGTTCGAGTGAGATGGGAGGCCCACGAGAGATAGCAGAGAGAGAGAGAAAGAGCTACTCCCTCCATTTGATAATGTAGTGCCAACATTTTTTAAGTCAAACTTTTGAAACTTTTACCAAGTTTATAAAGAAATTAATTATATCTACAATACCAAAGATAAATGATAGTATGAAGTAAGTACATGTTGTGATGAATCTAATGATCGTTCCAGATGTAAATGTTTTTCTCCACATATACTTGGTCAAACTTTTCTGAGGTTTGACTTTTCAAAACATCCATATGCTTATGGACGTGAGAGAGTCCTTAACTAGAAAGAGAGAGAGTGTGTGTGTGAAATAGAAAGAGTGAGTGAAATAAGTGTGTGTGCGTGTGTGAAAGAGACATGGACAACACACGATAAAAGTAGAGAAAAGGCGTGTGTGTCTTATGCAAACATATCACACATGCATCTTCGACGACGGAAGCAAGGTGAGAGGATAGTGTGTGGTTGTTTGCAACCGAGAGAGAAAGACCCCTAGCACGTGGCCAAGAGGGGTCTGACAAACAAGGGAGAGAGGTCGAGAGGGACGTACGGAGAAAATGGAGACATGGGGAGGAGAGAGTGTTTGTTTTTCATAGAGAGATCCCCTGGAGATCGTGATGGGACTACATGGGTGGGAGATCGAGTGAAAAGGTGTGTGCGCGATAGAAGATACCCCGAGAGATATCGAGATAGACATATGGATGGAAGGAGACAATACGCGTGTTCCTGATGGCAAGTGAGATATAATCATACTTAGGGGGGAGTGCGCGTGCCTATGATGAAGGGATTATGGTACTTAGGGGGGTGCGTGTCACATAGAGAGAGAACAAGGGCAGAGAGTGTTGGATGGGTCTATATGTAGCGCGAGCAAGACATGTGTATGTGTGAACCAGGGAGATATAAAGTTTGTGAGAGATAGAGGAGCCCCGATAAGGCTGAGTGGTGCGTCAGATAGCTGAGAGGGGGAAAGAGATATTCCATTAGCTCGATAATACAGTGCATGTAAATTTTTTAGAAGTCGAACTTTTGAAACTTTGATCAGGTTTACGCAAATGTTATTTATATCTACAATACCAAAGATACATCATACGAAACTACATCTCATGATGAATCTAATGGTATATGTTTGCCGTTCTAGATCTAAATGTTTTTCTCCACGTACATGGTCAAACTTTGTGATGTTTGACTTTTCAATAAATCTATATGCTATGGACCGAAGAGAGTGCCTAAGTCGAGAGAGATCAAGTGCGTGTGAAGGAGAAAGTGAGTGTGCAAACAGAGTATGTGTGTGAAAGAGAAAGGGACAACAAATGATAAATTAGAGAGAGAGAGAGAGTGTGTGTGTTTTCGTTTCTTATGCAAACATATCACGCATGCATCTCCGAGATAGAAAATCAAGGTGAGGAGATACACGAAGATAGCTAATGCGTGATTGTTTGCAATGGAGAAAGACACCCCTATAGCACATGTCCAATAGAGGTCTGGCCAACAAGGAACAAAGGTCGAGAGGGACACATGGAGAACCTGGACGCATGGGGAGGGAGAGAGGGTGTGTTTGTGATAGAGAGATCCCCTCAAGATCGTGAGGGGACTATATGGGTGGGAGATCGAGGGAGGTGCGTGCACGATAGAAAGATGCCCCGAGAGAAATCGAGACAGACCATGCACATGTTTGTGATGGAGACTAAGATTAGCTAGTCATATACATATTGGGGGGACTGCGTGTGCCTACATTTGAGTGAGATAACATCATACTTGGCTAGGCATGAGATTGTATGTGTGTGCGTGTGAGATGGAGAGAGAACGAGGGAGCGAGATAGAATTTTAGATGGGTATATCGAGTGCGAGTGAGATATGCATGTATATGTGTGACCCAGGTAGATGGAGAGTTTGAGAGAGAGAGGGAAGAGCTCCGAGGCGACAGAGTGGTGCGTGAGAGAGTTATGGGCAACGAGCCAAGGAATTTGTGTGTGTACGATGAGTGCACCCAAGATATTTAGCTTGGACTAGATAATCATACATAGTGTGCGAGAGAGGTCTACACATGGAGTATATATGCATGCGAACTAGAAAGACCCCCCCCCCCCCACACACAAAGAGAGAGAGAGAGAGAGAGAGAGAGAGAGGGAGAGAGAGGGAGAGGGACCAACAAGGTTTGTGAGTTGGATGCGTGCGACAGAATTGAAGATCATCGATGAGAGAGAGAGAGAGAGAGAGAGAGAGAGAGAGAGAGAGAGAGAGAGAGAGAGAGAGAGAGAGAGAGAGAGAGAGAGAGCAGGAGTCTGGGAGAGGGGGAGGTCGCATTTTATGCATCAAAGACTGATATAAACCATGTTTCGATATAAACTTGTATTCAAATATTTAAATTGGAGAACATGTTGTCTGCAATCCACACATGAACGGAGATATGCGTATATCAAACAAGTTCATTAATTTGACTTTCAACATGTTCATGGAGTACTATAATACTGGACAACATGCTACTAGATTGAGGTGTTCAATTTTGGATTTAGTTCACTATTTTGACCCAGTGAACGAGCTATTTCATTGAATCGAGATATTTAATTTTGGGTTTGATTCCCGTTTTTGAGTGGGTCAACTATTTTTCATATAGTAAATCGCTAGCAACGGGCATGTAAAAACACATTACTCCTGAGCATCATCTCTCCATCTAAAAAAGAAGTGGCAAGCTAATATTTCAAAATTTGATTTGAATTGACTTGGTAAGGTAGACATGGATGCTCGTTCTCCCAAAATTTGAACGAACCGTTAAACACCCTCTACTCGATGGAATTTGCCCGAGCAAATAAATGGGAGACGCGAAATTACCAACCTATGTGGGACACGCATCAATTGGCCCATTGTACATCGAGGGTAGGTTCGTAACTTCATCCAAGCGCGCCTTCTCCTCAGCCAAAATGACATGTGCTGAATAATTCATAAACCATGGTCGGCGAAACACCCTCTGAGGGAGTCCTGGATTAGGGGGTGTCCGGATAGCCGAACTATCACCGTTGGCCGGACTCCTGGACTATGAAGATATAAGATTGAAGACTTCGTCCCGTGTCTGGATGAGACTTTCCTTGGCGTGGAAGGCAAGCTTGGCGATACGGATATGTAGATCTCCTACCATTGTAACCGACTCTGTGTAACCCTAACCCTATCCGGTGTCTATATAAACCGGAGGGTTTTAGTCCGTAGGACGAACAACAATCATACCATAGGCTAGCTTCTAGGGTTTAGCCTCTTTGATCTCGTGGTAGATCCACTCTTGTACTACCCATGTCATCAATATTAATCAAGCAGGAGTAGGGTTTTACCTCCATCGAGAGGGCCCAACTGGGTAAAACATCGTGTCCCTTGTCTCCTGTTACCATCTGCCTAGACGCATAGTTCGGGACCCCTACCCGAGATCCGCCGGTTTTGACACCGACATTGGTGCTTATTGAGAGGCTGGACGACAAAGGCGTCACCACCGCCGCACTAGCCCGAAGTAGCTCCTGTGCATGGCTTCCTTAGGCCACACCAATTATGAGGCCCTTCATGGCCTGTTCGGCGACCTTGTGGAGCTCGACTAGCTGCTTCACTGGTCGCCAGGGCACTGATGTCCGGTCTCAAAGATACCGAGACCGAACACCTTTTCCGTCGAGCTCCCTCCTCGGGCGCAGTAGAACGCGCAGCATCGGACACACTACAGGGCAGATCTGCGAATGCTCCTGGAGAGCTCCAGATTCGGGTAAGTAATAGATAATTCACTTTCACATGCTTGCTTTGCATAAAGAATGCCTTACCCACCGCTATATTCTTTAATGATTCAATTTCTTGGAGGGCTTTTGGGCTTCGCCTTAGCGGCTTTGGCACTCTCAAGAGCCGAGGCGAGCTCGGACTCTCGAGTTCGAGTTACGCTCCAAACTCGTGTTTTCCACGAGAGCCTGGAGCTCTTGCCGCACCTCCGCCACCCGCCTCATGCTTCTCTCGCTCAGGCGCCCACGGCCGCTTTGCTTTGGCCGTGGACACCGCTCCTTCGTGGTCGCTACCTGCTCGTGGCCCCTACAATACCCACGTTAGTCCTGCCATTTTGCAACCAAATCCTTTCTATAAGGTATTACTTTAAGAAGGTATTACTTACCTTCCTTGTCCTCGAGCTACTTCTTGGCAAGGCCGAGCTCGTTCTCGGACCGCTCGAGGCTCTGCTTCAATGCATGGACTTCCGCAGTCAGTGCGGCAGAGGTCAGTAGCGCAGCCTGAATTCCCATATTGATATACTTATGTTAGACTCCTGCGATATCTTTTTAGATCCTCATCCGGTTTTTCTTTCCAACACGAACTAAGCATCGGGGCTACTGCCTATGCGGTAATATTTTTACATATTCTAAACTTACCTCAAAGCCTGTTAGAAGGCTGGTACAGCTTCACCAGCCCGCTCTTGGCGGAATGAACTTTCTGGATCACCACACTCATAATAAAGGCGGTGCTCCTCGCTGATGGAGACGCCGTTAAGCGCCCCAGCAAGCTATCCGTGCCTCTGGATGGACGGAGGTCACCGGCGTCGCGTCTTGCCCTTCTTACGAAGGGGCCGCTTGCGACTTCGAACCACCAAGGTTCGAGACGGAGTCCGCACAGGCGGACTTAGAGCCCTCTAGGTCTCACCCCTTTGCGCCAGAGTGCGGGAGGTCGCCTTGCGGCGCCTCCAGGACCACCTCCTCCTGGCTGGGCCCCTTTTGGGACTCAACCGCGGTGTCGTCTGTGCCACGAGGAGAGGAGGCGGTCGGAAGTGAAGTGCTATTCAGATTCGACGAATCCAGGAGCCGCCGACGGCCGGCGCGAGCTCGCCCTTGGGCGGGCTACATGGTTATATTCGGCGTTAGAAGACACTATGCGACAAATAAAAGTCATGAGCTATTCTCGAGTCCGGACACTTACGATCTCGCCAGGGGCTTGGCCCTTGGTGGCCACTCCTCCTCATCGTTATCGGCGTTGGTGGAGCAGTCGGGAGGAAGGGTCCTTCCTTTCTTGATCCTCCGCCTCCCGCCGGGCGGCCTTCCTTTTCTTATCTCCCCGGCTGGGAGAGGCTTTTTCCTCCTCCTCGCCCTCGGGGAGGATTCCGCCTCGAGTCGCTTGACGATGAGTCCGACAAGACTGGCGCCGGAGCTCCTTCGAGTTCCCGTGGCCTTCTTCTTGGCCTTCTTATCCGCACCACGTGAAGTGCCGGAGCCAGCAGCCCCGTCAATCGGGCGTCCGCTGGGTCTTCTGGCAAGGGGGCCGGACAATTAATCTGTCCGGACGTCTTCAGCCAGTCCTGTCAAAGGTTAGGGAGTTTTAGATCCCGCATAGAGTCAACTATGAAAAAAGAGTCCCATAAAGGGTAAAATAACTTACCTCGCTGGCTTGACGCTTTGAGATGAATCCGCGATCTTCGGTAGCGGATGCGGGAGCTTCGGCGCCCTTGAAAAACACCTTCCAGGCATCTTCGTACGTAGTATCGAAGAGCCAGTTCAAGGTTCGGTGTTGTGCCGGATCAAACTCCCACAAATTGAAGGCCCATTGCTGGCATGGGAGAATCATGCGGATGAGCATCACCTGGATTACATTGATAAGCTTGAGATTCTTGTCCACCAGGTTTCGGACGTAGGTTTGGAGTCCTGACAGCTCTTCCGAATCACCCCACGTCAGGTCCGTCTCTTTCCATGATGTGAGCCATATGGGGAAGCCAGATCGAAATTCGGGGGCCGCCGCCCATTGAGAGTCGTGAGGCTCGGTGATGTAGAACCACCCCGATTGCCACCCCTTCACGGTCTCCACAGAGGAGCCCTCGAGCCATAGGACTTTGGCCATCTTGCCAACCATGGCACCTCCGCACTTCGCTTGGCGGCCGCCCACTACCTTCGGCTTGACATTAAAGGTCTTCAGCCATAAGCCGAAGTGGGGCTAGATGCAGAGGAAGGCCTCGCACACGACGATGAACGCCGAGATGTTGAGGATGAAATTCGGGGCCAGATCGTGGAAGTCCAGGCCGTAGTAGAACATGAGCCCCCGGACAAATGGGTGAAATGGAAAACCTAATCCGCGGAGGAAGTGGGTGAGGAACACCACCCTCTCGTGGGGACTGGGGGTGGGAATGAGCTGCCCCTCGTCGGGGAGCCGGTGCGCGATGTCGCTGGACAAGTATCCGGCCTTCCGCAGCTTTTGACTTGTCCCTCCGTGACGGAGGAGACCATCCACTTGCCTCCCGCTCCGGACATGGCTGGAGAAGGTTGAGGAGGGATGTGCAGACTTGGGCGCCTGGAGCTCGAAAAGGGAAATGGATGAGCAAAGGAGGAAGAAGGTGTAGGTTAAAAGGTGGATCCTTATCCCTTATATGGACGGACGGTTATCGCGCCCCGCCACCGGTAAAACTCGCTATCTCCCAAGCGCCGTAATCTATGGTGCGGTTGGGTTACCCACGTCCGTATTGATGGGAATCCTGAATAAGGGGCACGATCTCCGCCCGATAAGACGTGCTAAGAAAACCGCCTCGCTAAACGCTACCGAGGTGGAACAGAAAACGATTCAGTATAAAGGCCTGGCCGTGGTGTGATGTCACGCCGCGGAATACGCCAGCAGATCTGTGCAAAGGTTATTCTCTCTACGGTGGTATGTGGAACTTGTTTTGCAGAGCCGACACTATCCTTGTGTTCAAAATCTTCTATGAAGTATTCGGAGGAGGAACCCGCCTTGCAATGCCGAAGACAATAAGCGCGCCGAATTCGTCCTCATTGAAGCCTGGTTCAGGGGCTACTGAGGGAGTCCTGGATTAGGGGGTGTCCGGATAGCCGAACTATCACCGTTGGCCGGACTCCTGGACTATGAAGATACAAGATTGAAGACTTTGTCCCGTGTACGGATGGGACTTTCCTTGGCGTGGAAGGCAAGCTTGGCGATACGGATATGTAGATCTCCTACCATTGTAACCGACTCTGTGTAAACCTAACCCTATCCGGTGTCTATATAAACCGGAGGGTTTTAGTCCGTAGGACGAACAACAATCATACCATAGGCTAGCTTCTAGGGTTTAGCCTCTTTGATCTCGTGGTAGACCCACTCTTGTACTACCCATGTCATAAATATTAATCAAGCAGGAGTAGGGTTTTACCTCCATCGAGAGGGCCCGAACCTGGGTAAAAACATCGTGTCCCTTGTCTCCTGTTACCATCCGCCTAGACGCACAGTTCGGGACCCCCTACCCGAGATCCGCCGGTTTTGACACCGACACCCTCTCCTCGCCCAAAATAGCTTGCCACTATTTCAAAACACGCTCGCCTCGCCCGAAATTGCTCGCGCCCACTATATTTCAAAACACGCCCTCCTCGCTTGAAATCGCTCGCGCCCACTATATTTCAAAACACACCCTCCTCGCCCGAAATCGCTCGCGCTGACTATTTGGGAGAAGCAAAGTTACTCTACTATCCCCGAACCTCAGTACACAGACCCAAGCCGAGAGGCCTAAAGGCAGGGGTAGAACTGTAACCCCCCCCCACACACACACATTTCAGACAAATACGTCCGTAAGACATGGTTACCCCTCCCAATTCCCCATTCATACCTCGTGGGAGCCAAATCACCTTCTCCTTGGAAGCTCCCTTCTCCCGAGCCGCGAAACCTCAGCTCCTCCTCCATGGCGCCACCACTGCACCAAATTCACAGCCGCCCTCCTCTCTAATCCCGAAGACGTTGTCCTTTTGCCGTCGTCCACTGGGCCATCTACCTCTTACTCCTTGCTGCCGGAGCTGGCTCGACGACGGCCGCGTGAACCGTACCGCAGCCGATTCACCCCTGCCATTGTTCACGGCGCCGGAGCGGCTCCAACTTTGGACCCATCCATTGCCTCGGCGCTGCTTCCCCGTAGCCGTCGACCATCGTGACAAATCCGCTTCCCTGCCGCTGGTAACCACCGCAACCACACAGGCCTCACCGACTCGGCAGCTGGAGCTGCCTACTTCACCGGGCCGCCAGATAGGTCGCACCCTCATCTCAAATCACTTTATTTAGGCATCAGTTGTCTGAATTTTTATTTTGGGCCAATCGATTCCCAATGGGAAGCAGCACCCCTCGAGCCGACGGAACTCCTAGGCTGCCGGTTGGCTGGTGTCTAACGTAAGGGTGTGGGGGAGCAAGTTCGCCTCGGAAGCAGCGCTTAGATGGCTATCTTAGAGGTTCGTGGGTTGGAGGTACTACCGCCGCCGGATCTGGATGACGGTGAGTCTTTGTGGATTAGCCACAGACGGCAGAGGCAGGCTTCTCTGCCGGTGGTCGCTGGCTCTTCGAGGAAGTTTCCGAACAGTGTCAGCCGGGAGGCACAAGACGGCCATCAAGCAATCCGGCGTAGATCGGACAGTACCAAAATAAAATAAAATCGTGTGACCCCTATTTAGTCTTCAGTCAACAGACGTGTGACCACTCTCATACCTTGTTGTTGATCTCTTAGGGTATTTCTTCAGATCAGAGAGATTTGTCGTTCTTAAAATTATGCGTTTTCTGCATCTTCAGCCACGCCGTCTTCTGACTCACCGCAACTGCTCCAACAAGGGAAGCATACACCAGAAGGGAGCTATAGTCCCCACTCAATAGTTCCCTGCATCGAATGTGCGTGCCCGACATGGACAACCACAACAACTGCAGGGCCATAGACAAGCCAGCACATGATGCTCACTCCTATGGATGGTGGCCAGATAGGTTGTACCCTCATCTTACTTGTTTGCAACATTTATGGCTTCATTAATCATCTAAGCATGGAAAATAGATTATCACATTTCACTGTATATTCATGCTGATCTCCTACGGGCCTTGTTCAGGAGTTAACGTTGCTCCATAGTTCAGCTAAGAGACTTGTTCTTTAGGTAACATTGTTCCATAGTTATCATCCATCAGCCAATGCTATCCTATGGACTGGTGATTATAGTATTATACCACTTCTAGTATAGCCTATGTTGTTCTTTAATACTTTTGTGTGCCATCTAGTTAATCTCGAGTACAAATGACACATATTCTATAGCTTTCATCTGTGTTCTCCCTTTAGTTTTTGAGCCCTGTTGCTGCTAGTTAACCCCAGTCCTACTATTTATGTCGTATCCTACAGGCACTCGTTACATAAATCTAACTACTAGTTGTCTTCCATGCATGTCAGATATAATTGCACACACTGATTTATCCACAAGAACCTCACGGAGCAACGTAACGGCCAACAAACTTGACGTCAATGATACCCAATATGATGGAACATGTAAAGGAAGTTCTTCACAAGACTTGCAGAAAGATGATGAATCCTATTCACCCCATAAGGTCCTTTCTCTAACTTGGCCCTTGATATGGGTACAACATGCATATAATATCCTGGTGTGCATCTACTCTGTTGCAATGCCTTGTGCTTCGCCTGCTGATCATGCATGTAAATATGTCATGCTTTCCTGTTTTTCAATACCTATTCCATTAATGATAACATGTTTTCAAATTCAAGTATTGTCATTCTACTCTATCGCAATGCCATTTTCTTAGTATGGACATCATGCTTCTCAATATCTTATGCATTGTTATTCATTAGTGTGTACTTCATCTGTCTACCATACCATGCTCTTTTTTTTTACATTGAAGTGCTGTTCTAGTGGTCTCTTGCAATGCCATCTTAGTTTCCCAATGGTACACACATATGTTGCCTTAGTGTTTTTCTGTAATGTATTCCGCTAGCATAGAGTTTTACATTCAAGTAGTGTTTTGTCGTATCCCTAGCTCTTACATCATACTCCCTCCGTCCGGATTACATGTCACAGAAATGTATAAAAATGGATGTAGAACTGAAATACGCCTAGACCCATCCATTTATTTCCGGATGGAGGGAATACATGTCAATATGTCATGCCTTTCTATTCTTCAGTACCTATTCCATCTCTGTTGTAGCATGTTTTATCATTGAAGCACCATTCTTCTATCTAAGGCATGCAAGGGGAAGACGGCTATGTTAGAATCTGAAGGGTTACAAACCAGGTCTTTGCAAAAGTCCTAACGCCAGGAGATAATAAACCAACTCCAGTTTTCATAGATACTGCTCCAGCACAGAGAAACCCAACTTCCACTAATAATAAGAAGATTCCACTGGCCAAAGAACTAGTCCACTCCAGTCTAGCAAAAATATGTCAACTCCATTCTAAGAAGCGTGTGCGTATCCCAGATCATGAAATTTTATAGCATTCTGATCACATTTTCTACATGTTTCTTACACATATCTCTTTTAGAAAATAAGCTTAAATGATAGAAGACTTTCTGTACTGGGATTGTATTCGAGGAAAGTATCTTGCGGGAATTCTCTATGCTCCAATGCTGATGTAAGTACCTGCTGTATATCACTATATTTTTACATTAGCATGTATTTTGTTAATCGGTGTGAATCCAACCTTTATATGACCTAAATTCAGTTGTAGCAAAATGTTAAAGGTGACAATGTTGATTTTTGTAAGGAAAACTGCCTGGTAGTTTTGCATACTGAGCTGCATGAGTGTACTATCTCATATCATGCACATTACTAAATTGTAGTGATGCTCTGGTTGCCCATTCATTCATTGTGTCGATGTTGCTTTCGTATTACCTTACCTGGCTCATGATAGATGTGCCATATTGTGTTAATTTGGTGTAGACTGGTGTGGTCTGGTTGCCCAAATGTTCATTGTGCCAATGATAGCAATGCTAGTGTGCTAATTTGGTGCAGGCTGCTGAAGATAAGAAGACAAACTCTTAAAACAGCAAGGCAACCCCATTGTTTCTTTCCAATAAATCTAGGCCAGGTAATATGGCAATAACTCATGATTAATCTGTTCGGTTCCCCTCCTAATTTATGTTATGATGCCATGGTCGAGACACTCTCCACTATTAACAATACAAGCCTGCCAAAATCACCATATGAATCTGTTCAGTTTCCTCTGTCTCGAATGCAATGGAAAAAATGTATGTTTGGGAACCAATTAATGGCTGAAGCAATGATGGAAATGGTAGAGGAATCAGAGCTGCACATTCGTGCGCAACAACAACTGATCAATGTTTTCAGAGACAGTGTAGCAAATCAGCAAGAACTTGCCCACATGCTTATGGCGTCATCCGCGCTGAGGTTGCAGATTGTGACATTGTAGATCGTTAGGTTCTGTTTATTTATTTGCATTGGCATCAATCTTTGATTGCCCAATGGATGTAATTTCCTGTAATATATGCTGGATGTGCAATGTTTTTCCCTATATGTCATACCTTTGCTTGATCAGTTTTGGTCCTGTGCATAATTGCTCGTCGTAATGGGCTCAAATTATCTAATTGGGCCTAAAGACATGTACAAACTTTAGTGGGCCCATTAAGTTAAAGGGCCGTTACCAGGCCGAAAGTTAATGGTCGTCCCTCTTACCTCCTGGGTCGTTAACAGGCCGACATCGAAGCGGCAACAGGTGGGCCCATTTGATTTCACGGGCCGTTAACAGGCTGCTACTAAGGTCGGGCTACATATGGTCCAACTATAGTGTGGGCCTTTAGCAGGCCGAAAGAGACAGTGGGCTCGTACTGGACCATGAAGAGCATGGGCCGCTAAGAGGCCGAAAGTCAGGTCGTACTGTAAATGGCCCAACTGTGTTGTTGGCCTTTAGCATGCCGAAAGAGAAACCGGGCTGGTATTGGACCATGAAGAGCATGGGCCGCTAAAAGGCCAAAACTCAGGTCCGACTACACATGGCCCAACTCATTTATGGGCCGTCAATAGGCTGAAAGACACACCGGGCCAGGAATTGACCCAACACTTAAATGGGTCGCTAAAAGGCCAAAACTCAAGCCCGACTACAAATGGCCAAACTCATTTATGGGCTGTGAACACGCTAAAAGACACACCGGGCAGGAAATTGGCCCAACACTTAAATGGGTCGCTAAAAGGACGAAAGATGTACATCCTGAAAATTGGCCCATCCCTTGAATAGGCTGTTAACAGGCCGAAATCACACCGGGCCGATATTGAGCCCAAATATATAGCGGGCTGTTAACGGGCTCGAACTGATGATGGGCTGCATAGGAGTGCTTGGTGTACGTTGCCAAAGGGAATGATGTTGAAGTTAACTCCTCGCTCTGAAATTTCTCGGGTGACCCGAAGACTAGCTCCAGTGTCACTATTCCCATGCAACAACCTTCGACACTTGGTCTGACACCTTTAAAGGTGGTGGTCCTGGGCTTTATCCGAGATGAGTCGATCTCCATCTTCCTAATCATATCCGCGTAAATTATATTGAGGATGGTGGAATCCGTCAACAATTGGATCCAATACTAGAGCAGCAGATCCGCCATGCATGATGCCGGTCAGATAATCATGCTTGTCGAATGTGATTGGGTAAGATGACCACAGATTAAAATTCGGGGCGACGGGCTCCAGTGTGTAGACGTCCTGAAGTTCTTGTTTCCTTTCCTTCTTGGGGATGAGGGCGACGTAGATCATGTTTACATCCTTCACCTCGTGAAAATACTGTTTCTGGACCCCATTAGTGGGTCGTCGAGGTTCATCCTTGCAAGTGCATCTAGTGCCTCTTAGTGATTTTGGTGTATTGAAGACTTATAGGTTAAGGGACTAATGCATTTGTGAGTGTACACATGTCCATAACTCTATGAGGAGTTTGATATTTACAGAGAAAGTCGACTCCTAAAAATGAATGTCTTCAACTGAAGACTTTGGCTTTCTGAAGACTTTGAAAGTGAAGAAATCGTTGTGACTGTGAAGACTTGATATTCATGCGAGGAATATGAAGCATGAAGACTTCTGTGTTTGTAGTTTCGTTTTCTCTTTATTGAGTCATAGGAAACACCGTACTGTTAAAGGGGGTCAAGGTAAAACTAAGGAAAAGTTTCCAAGTGATGCTCATCTCAAAATCCTACACCTACCAATCCTTTCGAGTGAAGCGCTTGGAAATCTCATACAGTTCAGTCAATTTCTTCAGTGACAGAGACGAAGATCTTCTGGTCTCTGAGGAATTTGTTCTGACTAAGGAGTTAAGAATTCGCCAGTGCGGATTTCCTACAAGTGAGGAACATGATAGCCCTGAGGAATTTGATAGTCAAATATCTGACCGTAGTTGTGCTATGCACCAGTTGTCCCAAAATATCTACCCACCTAACGGTCCTATTATTGAAGGGCATTTATGTCTTATCATGTCGGGCTGCTCCCTAGGCTATAAATAGCCACCCCCTACAACCACTAGTTGGTTGGCTGCTCCGAGAGAAATTGACACTTGTCAATTGAGAGCATCCCATCCTCTGAGGACTTTAATGAAAATCATCAAGTGAGGAAAACCCAAAACCTTACACCTATGAACCCAAAGTGATTGAGCATCACTGAAGAAATTGTTCCTGTGTGCAACCGACGCTTGTTACCTTTGAGGACTGTGCATCCTCCAGACGGTTAGGCATCATGGTCTAGAGCATCGAAGAGGAAATTGTGGATCACCGAGTGACCGAGTCTGTGAAGGTTTGGAAGTAACCCGAAGACTTACCATGAGTGATTGGACGAGGTCTGTGTGACCTTAGCTCAAGGGGAATATGGTGAGGACTGTGTGTCCGGGACTGTGCGTCCTCAGGTTTAAATACCTAGCCACTCCAACCAGACGTACGACTATCACAGCAGTTGGAACTAGTCTACCAAATAACTGTCTTCACCGAGCTGCTGGTTCTATTTCCTCAACCCTTTCATTTCCTCATTCATATACTATTGTACTTGACCGGTACTATTTGAAGACTTTGACTAAATACTTTCACTATTTCCTCAATCCTAATTCTTCAATCACCTTGTCTTCAGCCTTCTTATCATATATTTACACTACTTGTACTATGTGCCTGTTTTCATTTCATCATGATGACTGTGCTACTGCTCTGTTACGCTTGCATCTGAGTACTTATTCCGCTGCTAGTTGTTCGTTTCTTAGAAATTTCCTCACCTTGAAATTCCTCAGTGAAGAATTTGTAAAAATCGCCTATTCACCCCCCTCTAGTCGATATAACAAACTTTCAATTGGTGTCAGAGCAAGGTACTCCCTTGTTCTGTGTGATTTTGGTCTAACCACCTGGAGTTTTGGTTATGTTGACTGCAGGCATGATCAAGGTATCTGTTGAGTGTCCTACCTTCGATGGAACGGACGACCCCTATTGGAAGAACAGGATGCGAATGCATCTTGAGGCAATTGACAACGATCTCTGGTAGGTTGTGGAAAATCTCGTTCCCTTTGTCACTCCTACCATCAACGCTGCTGATGTGAAGAGATTCAAGCAACTCGACTCCCAAGCGAGGAATATCATTTGTGGCCATCTGAGCAAAGGGAACTATGGCAGAGTGAGTGCTTTGGAGACTGCTAAGCTTATCTGGGATAGGTTGTTAAAGGTCAACAAAGGAGTCTCAACTCAATGTGACTCTCGAGTTGACATTCCTCGCAATCTCTTCAACCGCTTCACAAGACTCGACAATGAAAATGTTCAGCAAACCTTCGATCACCTCATTGACATCTCAAATGAGCTTCAAGCACTTGGTGCCACTGACATCACCGACCATGAGGTGGTGAAGAAATTGCTGAGATCGCTTGATTCCTCATTTGACACTCTTGCACTGATGATTGAAGAATGTGGAGACTACAAGTCATTGATCCTGCTCATATCCTTGAGAGGCTAAATACTCATGAGTTCCAGCTTGCTGTGAAGAGAGATCTCTATGGACCCAGGTATGGTCGATTTCGCGCACTGAAGGCCAAGGCAGTCTCTGAATCTTAAGGTGAGGATTCTGGTAGCAGCCTTGGTGATCCTGAAGAACTGAGTCAAGAGCTAGCAATGCTGGTGAGGAAATTCGAGAAGTTCTCAAGGCGTGGTCACTTTGGTAAATCCTCAAGAGGTGATGACATGAGATTAGATTCCTCATCACGTGACTACAAGAAGAGAACTTGAAACAAATGCAAGAAACCTTGTCACTACATTACTGATTGTCCTCAGTGGGAGAAGGAATCAAAGAAGAATAAATACAAGGATTACAATTTTGATGACGCAAAGAAGAAGAAGAAATCCTCAAAGTCTTCATCATCAAAATCTTCGAAGACTTCATCTCACAAGAAGAGCATCTCCAAAAGGCTCAGACATTCATTGGCAAGGAAATGGACTCTGAAGCTGAATCTGAGGAAAAGAGGAGGAGGAGGCATTTGAGGAGTCAAACTCTGGTGTGGCGAGCCTAGCCCTTGCTACTCCTTTCATCAGCAAGTCCATCTTCAACTCTAAGGAAGATGACTTCTCCAGCACTGCTGATGACGGCAATGATGACTATGCTCCCACCTATTGCTTCATGGCAAAAGGTGCCAAGGTACTCAAATACCCCTCCTCTGAATCTAGTGAGGATGAATCTGATGAAAACCTCAAGCCTAGCTATTCTAAACTTGCTAAGATTGCTGTGAAACAACAAAAGGCTTTTGAAAAGATTCAAAATATGCTAGACAAAAGCGATGACCTATTGGGTGAAGAAATGGATCGAACTCAAACACTAACTGATAATCTTCAGAGACTTTAGTCTAAGTTTGACAACCTTAAAAGTCATCAGAACACTCTCTTATCTGATCATGAGAAGCTTTCTTATGAATTTCTTCAAATAAAGCAAGTTCTTGAGAAGCTAAGGGTGAGTTATGAAGATCTTCAGAAGGAGCGTGATTCATTACTTGCTCAATAGATCAGTGCCGCTCAGGATGAATTCATTCCACCATGTTTGAAATGCATTGAACATGAATCTGCTAATTCTTCACCTGAAAGTTCAAATGCTTCTATTGCTGCAAATTCTTCAACTGTCTCTGTTATCACAAATTCCTCATCTGAGGATACCACTAGTATCACTAACATGCAGGCCTGAAGGAATTATATGTGACAGGCATGTACAAAATATGTAACATCCCAAATTTCCTATTTGGAATGTTTTACAATTATAGCTAAGCATCTATGCATCCTGTTTGAATTTGAATGCCATTTGGAGTTTCAGAAGAGATTTGAGTTTTGAATTTGAATTCAAACTTTGGCAAGTGGGAATCATTACAAAAACTATACCTGATAAATACTTGAGCAAAAGTATGAGAGGAGTAAACATGACACTCCAAAAATATCAGAGGAAAACAATGCCAAAAGTTTTGAATTCAAATTTGAGTTTTATTTGAATTTGAAAAAAAATGATTTTTTAAACTTTGGATTTTGCCTCGAAAATGTTCAAATGATAGGAATATTCCCGATCATTTTGGTATATATATGTCCTATATACAAATATTTATATTTTATAAGTTATCCCTGTTTTTGTTTTTATTAAAAAATAAATTAAACCCCCCCAAAGCGCCACCACGCCATCGCCCACCAATACCAAGACCAGCCACCAGCGCCCAGAGGGCCAGCCCAGCGAGCCAACGAGCCGGCCAGACCACCCCTCGCCTGAAACCCTTTCGGCTCGGCCGACCGCCCGCCCGCACCCTCTCTCTCTCTCAAAGTGGACCCCACCTCCTTCAACCCCTCGCCCACGCCTCACCCGCCGCCGATCGCTGGGATCCGTGAGATCCGGATCCGATCTCCTCCCGATCGCCTCCCTACCCAAGGCCGAGGCCTCCCCTATTTATACCCTCCCCGCACCCCATTTCCCGCCCCTTGCCGAACCCTCCTCCCCTCACCCGCGCTCATGGAGACCCGAGCCACCGCCGCCATTTTCATCGCCGCCGCCCCTAGACCTCCCGACCTCCACCGACTCCACCAGACCACCCCGAGCTCGTCTCACTTTGCTGAGCCTCCGTCGACCTCCCGACGACCGGAGAGGCCAACGACTCGCCACCGCCGCCGCCCGCCCGCCGAGCTCCTAGAAGTCGCGGAGATCACCTCCCGTCCGATCTATATCGACGGTTAGGATTAGAACCCAAGGGTATGTTTTTTAAATAAAACCGCCCGGTTCGCTTACGGTTTATTTTAGTTAGGGTTTTTTTATTTAGCCCGCCCGATTCATTTAACCCTAGGGTCCGCTTAGTTTATATTACGCCGGTCGTGTAGGTTAGCCCATTAGGCCCTTTTTTCTTTATTTTCGTTTTTCTGTTTTAATGTAATAGTTCCTGCTTTGAAAAATTCATAACTTTTATTCTACTTAATATTTTTAGGTGATTTTTTTGTTGGTTTGCAAATTTTCTATAGTTTCAGAGAAAATATAATTAGCTATGTTAAAATTATTTAAAATTGCTTTGTTTTAGATTTAGTCAGAATAGTAAATCTGCTATAAAATGAGTTAGGAAAATTATTTTTAATGATTCTTTTGTCCCCACTTTGTTTTGACATTGCCTAACCGTAGGAATTAATTTGGGCATTTTAGGATTAATAAAAAATTAGTTTCTAGCAGATTCATGTTATTCTTAATTAATTAACTAGCTACTGTTTTCCTATTATTTTAATTAGCAAATAAATTTATTTTTCACATGTGATTGATTATTCTAGGATAGTTTCTGTCACTTTATAGCATGAACTTTTATTTTAAATAAAACTTTTATTTTATTTTTCTTAATAGAACTTGAATTAGGCCTAATAGGAGTTTCATAATAGCTTTTAAATTGATTCTTTTTGCTCCTAGTTGCTTAATGCATTATTTTCGTTAAGTTAACATAAACTCATGCTTAGGTTATGTTAAGAAAAATTTTGTTATAAAAAACTATTTTAGTTGTTGCTTGAAGTAGGAAAAACTTTGAGTTGGATTTCTTCAGTTTTTCTTTTGGGTTTTGATTCGTTTGTTTTGGTGTGTTATGTTAATATGCTATTGTATTAAGTGATCATATGCTATGTGCTTATTATGGTTATTGTTTGCCTCGGTAGAATTTCCGGAGTGCGAAGCTTGCTACTACGAATCCCTAGCTTACGAGGATCATCAGCAAGGCAAGTCTTGATCATGTTATTTTTCTATACCTATGTTTTTGTGCATTAGAATTATCACCACCCCACCATGCATGCAGTAGTTGAAATTTTGAAGTTATTAATCTTGAGTAGTATCATGTGGTAGGATGAACCAATCCCCTTGTTACCATGACCCCCGGGACGAAGTAGTTTATTTTGCTATGCTCGTAGAGGGGTTTTGGTTGAGTGAAATTCATAAGAAAGATATGAGAGTCAATGATGATGACAACCCCATGAACTACAAGATCAAGATGGACTTGAATTCACCATCGGGTGGAGGACGGTTGACGGCACCTGGAGAACCCAAAGGTTGGCCGGGATGCATGGAGAAGTGCCATGACATCTTGCGGAAAGCTTCACCCAGCCACGAAGAGACGGATGGATGCCCCATGACCGAAGCTTACATGCAGCCGCAAGCCATTATGGGCTCGCTGGGTTAACCCTAGTAGTGACGCTGGCTGGGCGGTACTACGAGATGTAGAAGAACGGTAGGATTGGATGGGTACCGACAAGAGCTGTAAGAACTCTTTGAAGACCTGTTTATCTATCCCGCCTTCAAACACCATGAAGTGCGAAGACTTAAAAGGAGGGAATGATTCTTGCGGTAAAGTCGCAAACCTCTCGCAGAGTTTAAGATCTAATCGATTAGCCGTGTCCCCGGTTACGGACAATTTGAGCCTCTGGAACTTGGAAGTATTCGGAAATCTCAACACTAAAACTAATGAATTAATTTGAGGTGTTTATGACTTAATAATTTGGGAATGAGATATTGGTTGGCGGAACCATCTCAATAACTACCAACAATTTGTAGTAATTTTTGCAAGCAAGTCCACTGTAGTAGGAGAAAATTGGCTTTTCGCAAAATGATGAAACTTAGAGCCCACAGCCAAAATGCATATAGTGTTAGTAATTTTATTATTGTTATTCTCTTCATGACTTGCCACTTATTCAAAAGCTGACCTACACGGCTGTAACGCCTTATGTTGTAGTGATTTATTCCGATCAGAGGAGGCTACGCCCGCGCTTAGCGATTGCCCTTTGAGTCGGATGGACTCGCTTTATCTTCTACGCTCCGCATCATTAGTAGTTCATTTCTCATGAGTTGGCCTTGAGCCGAATTTATTCTCTTGTAATAAAGACTCTATATGAGAATCGTGTAATAAATTCAGGTGTGATTGAACTTTGATTATTTCATCGATGTACTGTGAATACCAGCATGATCTTGGGATGGTACAGACACAGAGATTTGACCGATTTTGGGTCAGGTCGCTACAAAATACTCAAAGGGCATCAGGCTCTTTGTGATTTGCTTAAAAAGCAGATCCTCATCAGGAACCCTAGGAAAGAGGGTAATGCCTTTAAGAGGAAACTCAATGCTGATGGGACCTACTAGAAACCTGAGCAGTACCCCAAAACCTCATGGGTTGCTACGAAAGGACCTCCCGTAGATTCATCCACTTTATCTGGCTTTACATGTGAATCTTCATATTTCTCTGATGAGTCATTTGACTCCGACTATAAACTGTTCAAAAATCAGAATGGTGAAGTATATTTGCTAGATATGTTGGCACTAACTACAGGAATGGTCCCCTATGAAGAAAATCTGGGTTCCCAAAAGGTGCCTTGAAATTCTTCAGGTGAATGTCATCATGACACCACCTGTGAAGAATAGGAACCCCAGATCAAATTCTTCATATGGATCAAAGTCTTCATATGGACCCAAGTCCTCATATGGACCAAATTCCTCATATGGATCAAAATCCTCATATGAACATCATCATGCTGACACTTATGTTTCGTAGGGAAAGCCTAAGGGCTATGAATATGTGCATTATTCTTAAAATCATTATGTTCATAAGTCCTCGAAGAATTTCTCTGCTTATTCATATGCTTACTCTAACCCCTCTTCTGTGAAACAAAGTGGACTGGCTTATATGCCACCTTTCTCATATGGAGCTCGCAGAATGATGAACTCTTTGCCACCCCTCCAGATGTGGGTGGTGAAGAAAAAGAACTAATCTCTTATGCAGGTTCAGGTCTCCAAACGAATTTAAACGTCTGAGGAATTTGCTGGAGACCTGAATATGCTTGAAAGGATGCAAGCTAATCATGATGAAATGAATAGTAATTTCTCATGTCCTCATATTGCTACATCTGTTCTATTGCTTGATGAAATTGATCTGATGAATTTGATGTCATATTCTTCACCGATGAAGTATATGAGTTTGTAAGATGCACTAATTCATCTGCAGGATGATCAACCCAAAGCCACCGAGTGGGTCCTCACAGTGGATGTACAAATCACATGACTGGTGACAGGAACTTATTGATGGACACTGCTTTATCACCATCGCATATGAAGCATATCACCTACGCTGACAAAGGCAAAGGAAAGGTATTGGGTCTAGGTAGGGTTGCTATCTGAAAGGATCGACACATGGACAAAGTCATGCTTGTCGAGTCCTTAGGATACAACCTCATGTCTGTCTCAATGCTTTGTGATCTTGATATGGTTGTTGCCTTTGGCAAGTATCCTTGTGTTGTGATCATGGAAGCTGACAATTCCAAAGTCTTCGAAGGCTTTAGGAGAGGAGACTTGTATATTGTTGATTTCTCTACAGGAACACAACCTGCCACATGTCTACTTCCAAAAGCTTCAGAAGGCTGGCTATGGCATCGTCGACTTGGTCATGTTGGCATGAGGAACTTGCACACGCTCGCGAAGAAGTAGCATGCCATCGGCATCGAGGGCGTCAAATTCCTCAAGGATCACCTGTGTGGAGCTTGGGAAGCTGGAAAGATGACCAAGGCCAAGCATCCCTCAAAGACCATCATGACTACCACTTGTACATTTGAATTGCTTCACATGGATCTCTTTGGCCGTACTCACTATGCCACATTCACCAATGCTGCATCTTTATATGGCTTTGTTATTGTTGATGACTACTCTCGTCACACATGGGTGCATATCATCACTTACAAAACTGAAGTGTAGGAAGTCTTCAAACAATTTTCCTCGAGGGCTTCAACAAACTTCGGTGTGAAGATCAAACACATTAGAAGTGACAATGGGACCGAGTTCAAGAATACTGGTCTTGATGACTATCTTGATGAACTTGGTATTACTCACGGGTTATCTGCTCCTTATACTCCTCAGCAGAATGGCGTCATGGAGCGCAAGAACAGGACTCTTGTTGAGATGGCTCGCACTATGCTTGATGAATACAAGACGCCTCGTCACTTTTATCTCGAGGAAATTGATACTGCGTCCACACATCAACAGGGTATATCTTCACAAATTCTTCAAAAAGACCTCATATGAACTCCTCACTAACAAGAAGGTTTTATGCTTGGTTATGGAAAGGACTCTCACACCTACAGAGCTATTTCAAAGTCTTCGGTGCTAAATGTTGGATTAGAGATCCTCATCACAATTCTAAATTTGCGTTGAAAGCACATGAAGGTTTTATGCTTGGTTATGGAAAGGACTCGCACACCTACAGAGTCTTCAATACCGTTCATCACAAGGTTGTTGAAACTGTAGATGTGCAGTTCGATGAAACTAATGGCTCGCAAAGAGAGCACCTACCTCATGTGCTAGATGAAATGTCACATGAGGAATCCATCAAGTTCAAGGCTACTGAGGATGTCATTCCTACCAAAGAATCTGCTGAAGAAGTCATTCTAGAACGTGAAGAATATCATCCTGGTGCTACTGAAAAATGGCTCTGAAGAAAATTTTGAGCCCACTCAACGTCTTCAACCTGCTCATCCTCGCGTAGCAAATGAAGTGCAGATTGAGAGAATCATCGACGACATCGAAGCACCAGGTCCTCTCATGCGTCAAAGGCTTCACATTTGTCTAACTTTTGTGGGCACTTTGCTTTTGTCTCTATCACCAGAGCCCACCAAAGTAGATGAGGCATTTCTGGAGCCTGAGTGGATTCAAGCGATGTAAGAGGAATTACATCAGTTCGAGCTCAACAATGTCTGGGAACTTCTTAAGCGACCAGACCCACCCAAGCACAATATCATCGGCACCAAATGGATCTACCGCAACAAGCAAGATGAAAATGGCCTTGTGGTGAGGAATAAGGCACATCTTGTAGCTCAAGGGTACACACAGGCTGAAGGAATTGATTTCGATGAAACTTTTGCTCCTGTTGCTAGACTTGAGGCTATTCGCATATTTCTTGCTTATGCTTACCATCATAATATCATCTTATATCAAATGGATGTGAAAAGTGCATTCCTTAGTGGTAAGCTTGAGGAAGAAGTATATGTTGCTCAACCACTAGGTTTTGAAGATCCAAAGCATCCTGACAAAGTTTTCAGACTCAATAAGGCCCTCTATGGCCTCAAGCAGGCCCCTCGGGCGTGGTATGATACTTTGAAGGAATTCCTCATGAAGAAAGGCTTTAAACCCGATTCACTTGACCGAACTCTTTTCACCAAAACCTATAATGATGAATTATTCGTGTGCCAAATTTATGTTGATGATATTATCTTTGGCTGTACTGACCAACATTACAGTGACAAATTTTCCTATATGATGAGTGAGGAATATCAAATGTCTATGATGGGAGAGTTGAAATTCTTATTAGGTTTTCAAATTCGTCAACAGCGCAACGACATCTTCATATTTCAGGAGAAATACCTCAAGGATGTGTTGAGGAAATTAGGCATGCAAGATTGCAAAGGCGTCAAAATCCCTATGCCCACAAATGGCCATCTATGCACTGATGAAAATGGTATTGACTTTGATCAAAAGGTATACCACTCCATGATTGGTTCTTTATTGTATATATGGTGCATCTAGGCCAGATATTTATGCTTAGTGTTTGCATGTGTGCCCATTTTCAACCTACACCGAAGGAATCACACCATAAGGCTGTGAAGCACATTCTTTGATATCTAGCTCACACTCAACACTTGGATAATGGTATCCCAAGGGCTCGACTTTTGATCTCATTGGATATTCTGACTCTGACTATGTTGGTGATCATGTGGACCGCAAGTCAACATCCGGCACATGCCATTTCCTGGACGATCCTTAGTATGTTGGTCCTCGAAGAAGCAGAATTACGTATCACTCTCTACTGCTGAAGCTGAGTACATTGCTGCTGGTTCGTGCTGTGCTCAACTGCTATGGATGAAGCAAACCCTCAAGGACTACGACATCAATGTGAAGAATGTGCCTCTCTACTATGACAATGAGAGTGCCATCAAGATTGCTCACAACCCAGTTCAGCACTCGAAGACAAAGCACATCCAGATTTGTCATCATTTTCTTTGAGATCATGTGTTGAAGGGCGACATCTCTATCGAGCACGTGAAGACTGAAGAACAACTAGCCGATATCTTCACAAAGCCCTTGGATGAGAAGAGATTTAGCAAGTTGCGGTGTGAGTTAAATATCTTAGAATCTTGGAATGTCCTTTGAAAAGGACACACATCCTAACACTTATGCAAAATTGATGACTTAGATGTGCAACACACGAAGTAACGGTTTTTTTCAATCAATGAAGACTAACCCTCTAAGTGTGAACAAATTAACAAAGAATTTGATTCTGGGAGCCCTACGACAATTGTACATGGCGTCTAAAATCATCATTCTTATACGGTGGGTCACGCCAACAACAGAAGTTGAAAATCTTCAATTTGAGTTTGTCTTCAGTTTTTGAAATTCCTCAGTTGTTATAATTCTTCAACTTTGCAATCACTACTGCAGGATACTGCTAACGCGACACTATGATCAGAGACCCTTCGATGAAACTGTTTGTGATGCAATAATCGTAAACGGTGGTGTAAAAGAACCGTCAAAAAAGGTACAAAACGTTTGCGATGGCGGAGCCATCAAACACGGTTCATATTTTAGTTGCGTGTGCGATGCAGGGCATTCGGTTCAGTTCAATGAATGTTTACGATGAGGTGGAACAAAAGAAACGGGAAGCCAGATGAAGGCGTGTGTGATATACAGCATACGGTTCAATCGGATGAACTGTTTGTGATGAGGAGGAACAATAGAAACGGGCAACTAGATAAAGGGTTTGTGCAATTGATGGCATACGCTTCAGAAGGATTAACTGTTTGCGATTAGGCAATAGAACAGAAACAGGTCAGCCAGATTAAAGTGTATGCAATTGATGGCATACAATTCACACTGATGAACTGTTTGCGATTAGCCATAACAAACTGAAACAGTTAGATAAATCAACGTGTGTGCATTAGACAGGCACACACATTCTAATTAAAATAAGTGTGCACGGTGGTAATAACGAGCGCGTATGGTTGTTGGAACAAGACGTTTGCTGACATTGCCTATTGCGGTGCACCCTATGGTGCAAACGCCACGTCCACGACCGAGAAGGCGTACGTGCCCATATTACGCCTTTCGGGAATATTGCTGCACTTATAACCATCAGTAAATTTTGAGCCTGCGTCCCGTCACATTCCAAATTGCAAACATGTTCACACCGATCAAAAACTAAACGATTTCCCACTTAGGAGCACATTAGTACTCGGTTATAAATACTACTACTCCAAGATGACTGGACATTCCTCCTCAACTCCTCATCCAAAAAAATAAACAAGTCATTCATCATCGTCCCCTTGCGTCTGCTATGGCCAGCGTGATTTCTGGGTCGAGAGATTTCCACCAGGGAGATGCGAGCATGGAAGCAGAAGCACAAGAGATGTCCCACCTCGCCGCAAACGCAGCCGGCATGTCCCGCCGCACGGCCGTAGTAGCACAGAGGTCCCGCCGTGCCGCCGAAGCAGCACGGAGGTCCCGCCGCGCCGTCAATGCAGCAGACTGGTCCGACCGCGCCACAGAAGCAGAAGAGATGTCCCGCGCCACGCAGCGAATGCAGCAGAGATGTCCTCCCGCGCCACGGCGGCCTGGGAAAATGTCTCGCGGGCGGGCGAGGACTCTTACAGGTGCATTGATGCAATCGTCCATAGCCAGATGGATCAGATATCCGGCTGGGCGATGTTGCAGGACGACATGAAATCCTCTTTTGAACAGGCTACCGGTGTCATCCGACAACTAAATGAGAGCAATGCGAAGCTCCTGGCCGAGCACGACCTGCTGAGGGTGAAGATCATCGGAAGTGCGGAGCAGCAGGAGGAGACCACTGCCTTGTTGAAGAGGACCGACGTCATCGTCGAGAAACTTATGGACGAGAATGCCATGCTGCACATCGAGCGCAGAAGGATGGTGGAGGAATCCATGGATGCTCTCAAGCAGCATCTTGAGGACAAGAAAGCTCTAATCGCCGCAGAGACTAGTTCATGTGGCCTGCAGCAACGCATCATGAAAGTAGAGATCAGCGAGCCAGATCATTCTCTTCCTTCTTCTTTTGCCCTTGTGTATTTCGGGCGTTGCTGCATGTGGCTTTTTTTAATCATGTTCCTAAATATGTAAGACAATTATTATCCACTGTGATCGTCCTTATATTCATCAGGCTTGCTATAAGTCACAGTCGATGCTATGTAGGTCCGTCGGATCTTACATCAAGATCCATGCAAAACTTTCTTTTCAGATTTTCATTTTTCTCTCTTAAATCTCAGTCCAGTGAGACATATAGCCATGCCGTAGAACAGGGGCTTGGGCGCCATTAATGGAGATGTTGGGAGGGAGGTGCGCGATGGTTAGAGGTCAAAGGGCTCCTCTCCTGATGAGCACACGTAGGGCCTGATCGCACGCCTCCCGTACTTGGATAGGTACCTTGCACGACACCTCGTAGCCAATAAAAAAGGGGCGTGTGGCGCTACGTAATTGGTAAGTAGAATGCCCATGGTTTCAATAATGTGTTTCAGATTTGTAACGTGACAGTACTTGTTCCAAAATGACTTTGTTGATTGTTAATGTGTGCGCCTTCACAAATCGGAAGGAAAAATTACCACCATGTTGGTGCCATGTCATGAAACCATGCCAACTTTCATGATTTTTAGGCGTGTTTTGGATTTACAGGAATTAAAAAACCTAGTTTCTCAATCTTTCCGGCTAAGCCACGATGCCCATATGTTTGAATTTCATTCCCATTTCTTGCATGGGACCTAGAAATTCACCCAAGGACACACATGTGATTTTTCAACCAATTTTTGTGCAATGGAGCATGTGCTTGTAGTTCAAATTTGAATTATGCACATTAAATACCCGGAAACTCAATTAATGTATAAAAAAGGCCAAACGAACCCGGAATAATTCCAAAATTTAGCACGATACTTCTATTTGGTCAATTTTACATGTGTAAAAAAATTAAGGCTGGAGAAGGTAGTGTACGTATGTCGTTTCGCACACGGAGGTGGCACGTCCCGTCTTGGAACCACGAGCCTTCTTGAGGGAAGCTCTGGTTTGCAAAAAGCTTACACCAAAGCTTGTCCCAATTCGGTCAAAAAAATTAGCGTAGCATGTTGATGCCATGTCATGACACCGTGCCAAGATACATGATATTCAGGCATGTTTTGGATTTACAGGAATTAAAAAACCAAGTTTCTCAATCTTTACGGCCGAGGCACGACGTCCAGATGTTTGAATTTCATTCCCATTTCTTGCATGGGACCTAGAAATTCACCCCAAGGACACACATGTGATTTTTCAATCAACTTTGGTGCACTGGAGCATGTGCTTGTAGTTCAAATTTGAATTATACACATTAAATGCCCAGAAACTCAATCAGTGTATAAAAAGGCCAAACGAACCCGGAATAATTCCAAAATTTAGCACGACACTTCTGTTTGGTCTAATTTTCCTGTGTAAAAAAATTTAGGTGGGAGAAGGCAGTGTACGTAAGTCTTTTCGCACACGGAGGTGACACGTTCCCTCTCGGAACCAGGAGCCTTCTTGAGGGAAGCTCTGGTTTACAAGAAGCTTACACCAAAGCTTGTCCCAGTTCAGCCAAAAAAATTACCGCAACATGTCACGCCCAATATGCGACCCTATCCAAAAGGAACTCGACGGTCCCACCAAGGATAGACCCGCATATTGAAACGCTTTTGCAAGGTGGATATCATTACATCAACATTACATAATAGTGGGGATACATACATAAGGCACAAATGCCACAAGAATACAACATCACATCATATACAAGATCAACATCCGACTACGGATGAAAACATAAACAGAAGCTCAAACGACATCCAGCCTGCTAGCCCAGGCTGCGGACCTGGAACCTATCCCATGATCGAAGAAGAAGCAGAAGAAGAACTCCAATACAAGCAAACATCGCTCTCACGTCATGATCATCGCAAACCTGAACCTGCAACTGGTGGTGTAGTAATCTGTGAGCCACGAGGACTCAGCAATCCCATTACCATGAGTATCAAGACTAGCGAAGCTTAATGGGTAAGGAAGGAGTAAAGTGGTGAGGTTGCAGCAGCGACTAAGCATGATATGGTGGCTAACATACGAAAATGAGAGCGAGAAGAGAAACAAAGGAACGGTCGTCAACTAGTAATGATCAAGAAGTGATCCTGAACTCCTACTTACGTCAGACATAACCCAGAAACCGTGTTCTCCTCTCAAGAAACCCCGAAAAGAGACACTCACGGTTACGCACACGGTTGGTGTATTTTAGAAGAGTTTGCTTCAAGTTTACTACAACCGGATATTAACAAATTCCCATCTGCCACATAACCGCGGGCACGGCTCTCGAAAGTTTATACCCTGCAGGAGTGTCCCAACTTAGCCCATGATAAGCTCTCGCGATCAACGAAGGATATTCCTTCTCCCGGAAGACCGATCAGTCTCAAATCCGGCTACAAGACATTTCGACAAAGAATAAAACAAGACCAGCAAAGCCGCCTGATCTACCGACAATCCCGATAGGAGCTGCACATATCTCGTTCTCAGGGCAACACCGGATGAGACATCCTACGAGTAAAACCAATCCTCAAGTTGCCCCAAGGTGGCCCCGCAGTCTACTCGGTTCGAACCAGCACTTAGAGAAGCACTGGCCCGGGGCTAATAAAGATGACCTCGAGAGAGCGACTCCCAAGGGAAAAGTAGGTGGTGGTGAGGCAAATGGTAAAACCAATGTTGGGCCTTGCTGGACGAGTCTTATTCAAAGCGAACTGTCAAGGGGGTCCCATAAATCACCCGACCGCGTTAGGGACGCAAAATCCGGGAATATAATACCGATATGACGGAAACTAGGGCGGCAAGAGTGGAACAAAACACCAGGCATAAGGCCGAGCCTTCCACCCTTTACCAAGTATATAGATGCATTAATTAAATAAGATATATTGTGATATCCCAACAAGTAAACATGTTCCAACAAGGAACAACATCTCCATGTTCCAACAAGGAACAAACTTCATCTTCACCTGCAACTAACAACGCTATAAGAGGGGCTGAGCAAAGCGGTAACATAGCCAAACAACGGTTTGCATAGGAAGGGTGCAAAAGGTTAGAGGCTAACATGGCAATTTGGGATGGCTTGATAAACAGGTAATAGGTAGCGCAGCATAGCGAAAGAACGAAGCAACTAGCATAGCAATGATAGTAGTGAGATCCAGGGTAGCGGTCATCTTGCCTGGAATCCCGCAAGGAAGAAGAACAAGTCCATGAAGAAGACGAACGGATGAAGCCAAACCGAGCGTAGACGAACGAATCCTCACGATCGCAACGAAACGGGAACTAACAAGAAGAAGCACACAACATAGGTAAACACACCACACATAGACAAGACATGATGCACAGCAAAGCATGATGCATGACAATTCTAGATGAGGCTACTCATGGCAAGAGATGATGCAAACAAGGGCAACACATCAAGGCAAGTTTAAATGAGGCCGGAAACAACATGTAACAATTCCGGTAAGTCCTCATATGCAAATTTCGAAATAGGTCCAGATCGGAATAAACCTTATGTTCAAGTTCTTAAACAGCAAGTTAAGATGCACCACGATGATCTACACGAAATTCTAGTCAGGTTACATATAAAGTTCATTAGATTTGGAGCTACAGCCTAGAAGATATGAGCAAAACAAGATAAGCATGGCATTGATGCAAACTGCATACAAACATCAAGCAAACACCTCAAAACAAGGATGCAACATGATAATATGAAGCTACATGCAAAATCAAGCAAGTTTCATATAGAGCACACTCAAAACGGAGCAACGGTTCAACACATACACATGAAACAAGTTTAAAGGACAAGCTGTCCAAAACAGCAAGTAGGCATATTGCACGCACCAAAACAACAAGCTACAGCATCTTAACATAATAACAAAAGGCATGGGCATGATGTACAGGTAAAGCATGACAAAACATGAACACTGAGCTATCTCCAGAAACAACTATAACATGCTCAAAATGACATGGCAAGATTGCAAATAATAACAGTTTCAGACTTTAGCAGAAATAACATCAGGTTGCAATGTTTAGAGCTATCAAACAACATGTTACAGGAACTTATCATGGCAAACAAAGGCATGGCATAAATCTACTAAATTCATAGAACAAAAGTCCCTTACTGACCATAAGCCAAAAAGGATCAGAAGATATGATGGCACCCATGTAAACATGGCAAGTTATATGACAGATTCATACATGGCAGGAACAACAATAAGTAGGCATGTTGGTGAGCTTGAACCACTCACCACAAAGAAATACATGGCATGGCAAGGCAACTCACAGCAATAAGACATGGCATAGAAGCTATAAATGGCAAGAACAACATCATAGCATACACGGATCAACTAAACAACCTTGGCAAAATTGAATAACATGTAAACAAGCTGCCAGGAAACATTTTATAGCAAAAGTAGAGCTCGATTGACTCAAGCTATGGCACTCCATAATTGCAAACAAGGGCATGGATGGATAGAGCATAACCATATGTTCAAAACATCCTTACTGAAGTATCTCAAAATAAGTATGGATCTCTCTGTAGCATCAAGTTAACATGGCATAAAAATATCAGCAAAACAGGGCTGAAATCAGCAACATCATGAAGCCTAGTTTTCATGCTTGTGCTAGTCACCACAGAGATCACAAAAATACATGGCATACACCCCTATAAAGATGGAATGGCATATTACAAAACACATGTAGGACTCAAGTTCATAGGGTGCACACATCAATCATGGAAAAAATGACAAAAGTGCATGTTCTGATAAGAATCTGAAACTAACATCACATAACCCTCTTCTAACAGCATTTCGGGCATCAAGATGATCCCAAATGAAAATTATGCAATGAGATGAAATGATGTACTCATCGAGACTAACAATTTGACATATTACACGCGCAAAACGGAGCTACGGATGCAGAGATATGATGCGATGAAAATGCATGAAAATATTAGCAGATACGGGACTTAGACGAATTTCAAGGGGGGGAAGTCAACCGTGGGCACGCGAACCGAGGATCGCCGGAGAACGGCCGGAGGGGGTCGGAGGAGGCGGATCCGGGCGGCGCCGGCCCGGATCCGGCCATGGCGCGCCGACGGGCCGGAGGAGCTCGGCTCGGCGAGGGAGGCAAGCGCCGCCGGCCGCCGGGCGCGAGGCAGGGCGCGCGCCAGGCTGGCTGCCGCGCGGGGCCGGAGGAGCTGGACGGACAGGGGCCGCGGAGGAGCTCCGGCGGCGCGGAGGAAGGCGCTGGCGGGGCGCCGCCGGGGGCGGCGGCGGGCGGCGGGCGGAGGGCGCGAGGCGCTACATGGCGGCGGCGCCACGCTGGGCGTGGTGCGTGCGCCGGCCCGGCCGGCGGCGGCGGGGCCCCGCTGTCCGGATCTGGGCCGCGGGCCTCGGGCGGCGGAGACGGCGGCGGCGCGCGACGACGGGCGGCGGCGGATTCGCTGGGACGCTGGCGGACATGTCCGCGGCGGGATGGACATGTCCGGCGCGCGGAGGGGGAGGTTGGCTAGGGTTTGGACCCGAAAATTTCGGGGAGGCACATATTTATAGGTAGAGGGAGCTAGGAGAGTCCAAATGAGGTGCGGTTTTCGGCCACGCGATCGTGATCGAACGACCGAGAGCATGGTGGGGAGTTTGCTGGGTTTTGGGCCACTTTGAAAGGGGTGTTGGGCTGCAATACAAAAGAGGCTTTACGGTTACCCGGTTAACCGTTGGAGTACCAAACGACCTCCAAATGACCCGAAACTTGACAGCGGTTCACGGTGCTATACCAAGGCCGCTATAAAACCTCTGGCCATTCCGAGACCGTTTAACACCCGCACACGAAAAGAGGTAAAAGGGGGCGCCGGGAGACATAGGAGTGCCGGATTGCAAAACGGACAACGGGGAAAATGCTCGGATGCATGAGACGAACATGTATGCAAAAGCGATGCACATGACGACATGATATGAAATGTAGATGATGACATGGAAAAATGCAACACGCAAGCAAATGACATCGCAACACCGACGAATAAAAGGCGGACACCTGGCGCATCGTATCCGGGGCGTTACAACACTCCTCCACTAACAAGAGATCTCGTCCCGAGATCTTAGGACCGAGACAGGAGGGAAAAGGGAAGAGGTGAAACAAGAACTCAAGAGAAGAAGCAAAGAATCGAGAGCACTCGAGAAGAAGAGAGGAACGGCGAGAATGACAAGAATCGAAAGCTCACGGAATCAGATAGACTATGAAACAACTCGTGCTAACCGGAGTGGTTAGAATGAGAAAAGAAACGGATAAGACTGAAACGATTTAGGTAGCACTCCGGCTGAAACATGGAAGGAAAAGAACTTGAACTTCCCAAGATGGAATGACACTTGACGACATAAGCAATGAAATACCTCCGGAAGAATTGGAAAAATTGAATGAAAAGAACTTAGAAGGAAGGATTGAACGGAGTTGTTGAGAAAATCAACAACGAAAGAATAAGATTGTCGTGGACTTATGGATAACATCTCAGAAATTATGAGGTGATAACCAGCCGCAAACGGAGATGTTTGGATAGCTGAGAGGAACGAAGAAATGCAAAACTTCACTTCAAAAGAAAATGAAGAATTACTTGCGCTTCGAGACGCGAGAAGAAAAGATACTTGAACTCCACCAACAAGATCTTGATGAACTCTTGAAGAATGAATTAAATCATGAAGAACCACCATGAAGAACTCCGGTAACAAAAGGATGATGAGATAGAATGAAGGAAGAGAGAATAAGATGAGCCTTGCGATGATTCCGATGGAGGTTCCGATGAAAGGCCGAGGAAATAATTGAACTCCGGAAAAGAAAAGATGAAAAACTTGGAAATAGAATTTATTCCTCAAGAACAAACTCCGAAGGAAGAGATTACTCACTCTGATGAAATAAGAATAAGATTTATTGTATGCTTATCCTTCATCAAATTAAATTGATGACAAACAATGGATTTTGCAAAGTACTTATTCTTCTTGAAAAAGAATTGAGAAGTGACATATCGCAAACTTGAGAAGGTCTTCATGAACCACCGGTAGGATTCGAAAGGACGAATGGATTAAAATGATAATCAAGGAAAAAGAATCTTGAACGAACCACCGTAAGAATTCGGAAATGACTGACGAAAGAGAATGAATCACCGGGCAGAATTAGAAGAACCAATATGCTAGAGGGGATTTAGATTCAAAAGAACAAAGAGATCATGAGCTGATTAAAGAACACTTGAACGAAGCACCGGAAGAATATTGAGACGAACAAAGGGGCACGGATATAGAATAATTGGAAAACGACTTTGAAAACTTGGAACGAAGAAATCTTCCGAAAAGATGGCCTCCGGATGATTGAGACGGAAAACAACTCCTGAAATGCTCCGAATGGATGAAAAGAGTTTGCATGACTAGAAACAATTAGATAGAATAACATCGAGCTAGCACCGTGAATCTCCGGGGGAACGAACAAGATTTAAGGAAAACTTTACTTCGGTCTTCAAGGACGACGATAAACACCACCAAATTTACTGAGATACTCCGGAAGAATGGAAAGCAAAGGGGTTGAACCAACAATGAAATGATTTGAAATCGATCTTGAAAAGGCATCTGACTGATGAAATTCATTCTTACGTCAAACTTCAAAAGAACTTTAGAATAACTCCGGAATAATTAGAAGAGTCGGGTAAGATCCTGGGAAAAGACCTGTGGGTTAGGGCCCACTGAAGAGATAACACCGTTGGAAAGGCATGTTGAACAGATAGATGATGCACCGGAATAATTGAAATATTTGAATGAGGTGACAACCTCTAATTAATTGGAATACAGACGAATCTCCTGAGATGTCTTCGGAACTCCAGAAGGATAAATTGGCGAGAGGCGAACGAGCAGGGAAAACACTTGATCCAAGGAAAAAAATGTGATCAACCCGAAAAACGTGAATTGAGTGCACCGGAAAAAGAAAGTGATGAAGAATGACGAACAAGATGAGAATTCACCGGTTGAAATAATTGAGGGAAGACTGAAGAGGCTCCACACGAATGGAATTGATGGTCGAAAGAAACTCGAACTCCGGGAATAATAGGGTGGGAGGGCGGGAAAACAAAGACAACTTGGAAGGGGAAACCGATGAATATCTTGAAGAGAAAACACCGGTTGAAATCATTGAGGAAAGAAAGCAAAGACTTCTCACGAGTAGGATGGATACTCGATTACGGACTCCGGTTCGGAAAAGAAGAAGGGAGGGCGGGCGGGAAAAACAAAGACAACTTCGGACAGGGAAACAACATCGTCAGAGGAAGAACTGAGGATTGAACTTGGCAAAGATGAAGGGGTTTGAGTCGACTTGACAATAAAAGCACCGGACAAAAGAGGATGGACACTCACGAAACTAACCACGTGATCCTAAAGAAAAATTTGAAGGGGAAGAGGAGAAATTCAAAACACCTACGTCAAGATTCCTCACCAGAGCGACGAAGGGGCAGAGGAGTAAAAAGAATTCCTACTCTCCGATATAACTAGACTCCGAAAATAGTTTTCTTCTAGACTCAACAACGGCCAAACTACACGATCAATCAAGGGGCTCCTAAGGTCGGTCGAGGCTCTGATACCAACTTGTCACGCCCAATATGCGACCCTATCCAAAAGGAACTCGACGGTCCCACCAAGGATAGACCCGCATATTGAAACGCTTTTGCAAGGTGGATATCATTACATCAACATTACATAATAGTGGGGATACATACATAAGGCACAAATGCCACAAGAATACAACATCACATCATATACAAGATCAACATCCGACTACGGATGAAAACATAAACAGAAGCTCAAACGACATCCACCACGCTAGCCCAGGCTGCCGACCGAACCTATCCCCGATCGAAGAAGAAGCGTAAGAAGAACTCCAATACAAGCAAACATCGCTCTCACGCCATGATCATCGCAAAACCTGAACCTGCAACTGGTGGTGTAGTAATCTGTGAGCCACGAGGACTCAAAGAATCCCATTACCATGGGTATCAAGACTAGCAAAGCTTAATGGGTAAGGAAGGAGTAAAGTGGTGAGGTTGCAGCAGCGACTAAGCATGATATGGTGGCTAACATACGCAAATGAGAGCGAGAAGAGAAACAAAGGAACGGTCGTCAACTATTAATGATCAAGAAGTGATCCTGAACTCCTACTTACGCCGACATAACCCGAAACCGTGTTCTCCTCTCGATCAACCCGAAAAGAGACACTCACGATTACGCATACGGTTGGTGTATTTTAGAAGAGTTTGCTTCAAGTTTACTACAACCGGATATTAACAAATTCCCATCTACCACATAACCGCTGCACGGCTCTCGAAAGTTTATACCTGCAGGGGTGTCCCAACTTAGCCCATGATAAGCTCTCGCGATCAACGAAGGATATTCCTTCTCCCGGAAGACCCGATCAGTCTCGGAATCCGGCTACAAGACATTTCGACAACAATAAAACAAGACCAGCAAAGCCGCCTCTGATGCGCCGACAATCCCGATAGGAGCTGCACATATCTCGTTCTCAGGGCAACACCGGATGAGACATCCTACGAGTAAAACCAATCCTCAAGTTGCCCCAAGGTGGCCCCGAAGTCTACTCGGTTCGAACCAGCACTTAGAGAAGCACCGCCCGGGGCTAATAAAGATGACCCTCGAGAGAGCGACTCCCAAGGGAAAAGTAGGTGGTGGTGAGGAAAATGGTAAAACCAATGTTGGGCCTTGCTGGACGAGTCTTATTCAAAGCGAATTGTCAAGGGGGTCCCATAAATCACCCGACCGTGTTAGGGACGCAAAATCCGGGAACATAATACCGATATGACGGAAACTAGGGCGGCAAGAGTGGAACAAAACACCAGGCATAAGGCCGAGCCTTCCACCCTTTACCAAGTATATAGATGCATTAATTAAATAAGATATATTGTGATATCCCAACAAGTAAACATGTTCCAACAAGGAACAACATCTCCATGTTCCAACAAGGAACAAACTTCATCTTCACCTGCAACTAACTACGCTATAAGAGGGGCTGAGCAAAGCGGTTACATAGCCAAACAACGGTTTGCATAGGAAGGGTGCAAAAGGTTAGGGGCTGACATGGCAATTTGGGATGGCTTGATAAACAGGTAATAGGTAGCGCAGCATAGCGAAAGAACGAAGCAACTAGCATAGCAACGATAGTAGTGAGATCCAGGGTAGCGGTCATCTTGCCTGGAATCCCGCAAGGAAGAAGAACAAGTCCATGAAGAAGACGAACGGATGAAGCCGAACCGAGCGTAGACGAACGAATCCTCACGATCGCAACGAAACGGGAACTAACAAGAAGAAGCACACAACATAGGTAAACACACCACACATAGACAAGACATGATGCACAACCAAGCATGATGCATGACAATTCTAGATGAGGCTACTCATGGCAAGAGATGATGCAAACAAGGGCAACACATCAAGGCAAGTTTAAATGAGGCCGGAAACAACATGTAACAATTCCGGTAAGTCCTCATATGCAAATTTCGAAATTGGTCCAGATATGAATAAACCTTATGTTCAAGTTGTTAAACAGCAAGTTAAGATGAACCATGATGATCTACACGAAATTCTAGTCAGGTTACATATAAAGTTCATTAGATTTGGAGCTACGGCCTAGAAGATATGAGCAAAACAAGATAAGCATGGCATTGATGCAAAATGCATACAAACATCAAGCAAACACCTCAAAACAAGGATGCAACATGATAATATGAAGCTACATGCAAAATCAAGCAAGTTTCATATAGAGCACACTCAAAACGGAGCAACGGTTCAACACATACACATGAAACAAGTTTAAAGGACAAGCTGTCCAAAACAGCAAGTAGGCATATTGCAAGCACCAAAACAACAAGCTACAGCATCTTAACATAATAACAAAAGGCATGGGCATGATGTACAGGTAAATCATGACAAAACATGAACACTGAGCTATCTCCAGAAACAACTATAACATGCTCAAAATGACATGGCAAGATTGCAAATAATAACAGCTTTAGACTTTAGCGTAAATAACATCAAAGTTGCAATGTTTAGAGCTATCAAACAACATGTTACAGGAACTTATCATGGCAAACAAAGGCATGGCATAAATCTACTAAATGCATAGAACAAAAGTCCCTTACTGACCATAAGCAAAAAAGGATCAGAAGATATGATGGCACCCATGTAAACATGGCAAGTTATATGACAGATTCATACATGGCAGGAACAACAATAAGTAGGCATGTTGGTGAGCTTGAACCACTCACCACAGAGAAATACATGGCATGTCAAGGCAACTCACAGCAAGAAGACATGGCATAGAAGCTATACATGGCAAGAACAACATCATAGCATACACGGATCAACTACAACAACCTTGGCAAAATTGAATAACATGTAAACAAGCTGCCAGGAAACATTTTATAGCAAAAGTAAAGCTCGATTGACTCAAGCTATGGCACTCCATAATTGCAAACAAGGGCATGGATGGATAGAGCATAACCATATGTTCAAAACATCCTTACTGAAGTATCTCAAAATAAGTATGGATCTCTCAGAGCATCAAGTTAACATGGCATAAAAATATCAAGAAAAAGCGAGGCTGAAATCAGCAACATCATGAAGCCTAGTTTTCATGCTTGTGCTAGTCACCACAGAGATCACAAAAATACATGGCATACACCCCTGTAAAGATGGCATGGCATATTACAAAACACATGTAGGACTCAAGTTCATAGGGTGCACACATCAATAATGGAAAAAATGACAAAAGTGCATGTTCTGATGAGAATCTGAAACTAACATCACACAACCCTCTTCTAACAGCATTTCGGGCATCAAGATGATCCCAAATGAAAATTATGCAATGAGATGAAATGATGTACTCATCGAGACTAACAATTTGACATATTACACGCGCAAAATGGAGCTACTGATGCAGAGATATGATGCGATGAAAATGCATGAAAATATTAGCAGATACGGGACTTAGACGAATTTCGAAGGGGGGGGGGGAGTCAACCGTGGGCACGTGAACCGAGGATCGCCGGAGAACGGCCGGAGGGGGTCGGAGGAGGCGGATCCGGGCGGCGCCGGCCCGGATCCGGCCATGGCGCGGCCGACGGGGCCGGGAGGAGCTCGGGCTCGGAGGGAGGCAGCCGGCCGGCTCGGGCGCGAGGTCGGGCGGCGCCGGCGGTTGCTGCCGCGGGGCGGGCCAAGGAGCTGGACGGACAGGGGCCGCGGAGGAGCTCCGGCGGCGCGGAGGAAGGCGCCGGCGTAGGGGTCGGCCGGGACGGCGGTCGCCGGGCGGCGGGCGGAGGGCGCGAGGCGCTGCGGTGTGCGCGGCACGCCGCCATGGCGGGCGGGCGTGGCCGGCCGGGCGGCGGCGCTGACCCATGGCCGGATCTGGGCCATGGAGCCCTGGCGGCATAGACGGCGGCGGCGGGCGACGGGCGGCGGCGGATTCGTTGGGGACGCGCGGACATGTCTGTGGCGGATGGACATGTCCGCAAGGGAGGGAGGTTGGCTAGGGTTTGGACCCGAAAATTTCGGGGAGGCACATATTTATAGGTAGAGGGAGCTAGGAGAGTCCAAATGAGGTGCGGTTTTCAGCCACGCGATCGTGATCGAACGACCGAGAGCATGGAGGGGAGTTTGCTGGGTTTTGGGCCACTTTGAAAGGGGTGTTGGGCTGCAATACAAAAGAGGCTTTACTGATTACCTTGCTAACTGTTGAGTACCAAACGACCTCCAAATGACCCGAAACTTGACAGCGGTTCACGGTGCTATACCAAGGCCGCTTGGCAAACCTCGAACCATTCCGAGACCGCTTAACACCCGCACATGAAAAGAGGTAAAAGGGGCGCGGAGACATAGGAGTGCCGGATTGCAAAACGGACAACGGGGAAAATGCTCGGATGCATGAGACGAACATGTATGCAAAAGCGATGCACATGACGACATGATATGAAATGCAGATGATGACATGGCAAAATGCAACACGCAAGCAAATGACATCACAACACCGATGAATAAAAGGCGGACACCTGGCGCATCGTATCCGGGGCGTTACACAGCATGTTGGTGCCATGTCATGCCACCGTGCCAAGTTTCATGATTTTCAGGCGTGTTTTGGATTTACAGGAATTAAAAAACCAAGTTTCTCAATCTTTACGGCCGAGGTACGACCCCAAATGTTTGAATTTCATTCCCTTTTCTTGCATGGGACCTAGAAATTCACCCCAAGGACACACACGTGATTTTTGAACCAACTTTGGTGCACTGGAGCATGTGCTTGTAGTTCAAATTTGAATTATGCACATTAAATGCCCAGAAACTCAGTTAATGTATAAAAAGAATAAACAAACCCAGAGTAATTCCAAATTTTAGCATGATACTTCTATTTGGTCTAATCTTCCTGTGTAAAAAATATTAAGGCGGGAGAAGGCAGTGTACGTATGTCATTTCGCACACGGAGGTGACGCGTTCCCTCTCGGAACCACGAGCCTTCTAGAGGGAAGCTCTGGTTTGCAAGAAGCTTACACTAAAGCTTGTCCCAATTCGGCCAAAAAAATTACCACAACATGTTGGTGCCATGTCTTGACACCGTGCCAAGTTTCATGGATTTCACGCGTGTTTTGGATTTACAAGAATTAAAAAAAAACCAAGTTTCTCAATCTTTACGGCTGAGGCATGACGCCCAGATGTTTGAATTTCATTCCCATTTCTTGGATGGGACCTAAAATTCACCACATGGACACACATGTGATTTTTCAACCAACTTTGGTGCACTGGAGCATGTGCTTGTAGTTCAAATTTGAATTATGCACATTAAATGCCTAGAAACTCAATTAATGTATAAAAAAGGCCAAACAAACCCGAAATAATTCCAAAATTTAGCATGATACTTCTATTTGGTCTAATCTGCGTGTGTAAAAAAAATTAAGGCGGGGGAAGGCAGTGTACGTATGTCGTTTCGCGCACGGAGGTGACACGTTCCAACCACGAGCCTTCTTGAGGGAAGCTCTGGTTTGCAAGAAGCTCACACCAAAGCTTGTCCCAATTCGGCCAAAAAAATTAACGCAGCATGTTGGTGCCATGTCTTGACACCATGCAAAGTTTCATGATTTTCACGCATGTTCTGGATTTACAGGAATTAAAAAAAACAAGTTTCTCATTCTTTTCGGCCGAGCCACGACGCCCAGATGTTTGAATTTCATTCCCATTTATCGCATGGGACCTATAAATTCACCCAAAGACACACGTGTGATTTTTTAACCAACTTTGGTGCACTGGAGCATGTACTTGTAGTTCAAATTTGAATTATGCATATTAAATGCCCAGAAACTCAATTAATGTATAAAAAAGGCCAAATGAACCTGGAATAATTCCGAAATTTAGCTCGGTACTTTTATTTGGTCTAATTTGCCTGTGTGAAAAAATTAAGGCGGGAGAAGGCAGTGTACGTATGTCGTTTCGCATACGGAGGTGACACGTTCCCTCTCGGAACCACGAGCCTTCTTGAGGGTAGCTTCGGTTTGCAAGAAGCTTACACCAAAGCTTGCCCCAATTCGGCCAAAAAGTTTACCGCAACATGTTGGTGCCATGTCATGACACCATGCCAAGTTTCATGATTTTCACGCATGTTCTGGATTTACAGGAATTAAAAAACTAAGTTTCTCAATATTTTCGGCCGAGCCACGATGCCCAGATGTTTGAATTTCATTCCCATTTCTCGCATGGGACCTATAAATTCACCCAAAGACACACATGTGATTTTTTAACAAACTTTGGTGCACTGGAGCATGTGCTTGTAGTTCAAATTTGATGTAACATCCCAAATTTTCAATTTGGAATGTTATACATAGGTCATCCATGCATATCATATTTTATTGCATCTTCGTTCCGCAATCCTCGAAATCCTAAGCAACTTAAGGACCCTCGGACAGAGTTGGGGATTTTCAGGTTTTCATATTAGATTTTTATTTTAATTACTTTTCTCTCTGAAAAATATTTCATAATAAAATAAATGAGGGGAGATAATATGACTTTTTCAAAACAATTGAAATATTGGAGGAAAAATGTTAAAATCATTTGCTGGGTTTTATTTTATTTTTATTTGGATTTTATTTGCATTAGAAAAATTGCACGTTTTAAAAAATTGCATTTTAGGGCAAAGAAAATGTTCATCTTGTTCTAAATATTTCATTTAGACGGTGAAAATTTGTTTTGGCATTTTTAGATTTTTTATTTTATTTTATAGGATTTTTTCTGTCGGCAAAACTATTTAAAAAAGTTTCCCTCGCCTCGATCGGGCCTAAGGCCCACTGAGCAGCCCGCCCACCCGCCCTGCCGCCTCCAAGACGAAGCGCCACCACCGCCGCCGACTCGGACCGAGTCCGAGCGGACTCCGCCTCCGCCGCCTTGCCCCCTCCTCCAAGTGAACCCCTCTCTTTAAATAGCCGCCACCCGCCACACACCACCACCACCTGCCACCGCCCCGAGCCGAGCTCCCGAGCCCGAGCCGCCGCCGCCCGAGCCGCCCGCCCGAGCCGAGCCGACGCCAAGCCATCGCCCGCCCGCCTGAGCCGCCGCCCGAGCCTCGCCGCCACCGAACCCAGCTGGAGCCCACCGAGCCAAGCCGAGGTAGCCGCCCCCCATCGCCGGTTTTGTGAGAAAAACCGTTTCGGTTTTTTTAGAATCCCTAGTTTTTGTTTTTTTAAATAGATCGGTTTTTCTCCGGTTTATTTATTTAGCGAGCGTTCGCTCGTTCGTTCGTTTTAATGAACGCGTTCTTCATTTAGGTCCAGATAATGAACGTTCGTTCGTTAGTCTGTTTGTCAATTTTACCTTTTCTCGGATTTATTCCGCGATTTTTTTGATCGCGATTTCTGATCCGATCTTAGTTTCTGTTTATCTTTTTGCTCGTTAGTCGGAATCAGGCGATTCAAGCGCCTAGATCTTCGTCTCGGGACTCTCTTTCCGATTAAACAACTTAAACAAGATTTTGATACTGAAAATTTTGACCCTATTTCAGATTAGTAAACAGATCTTGTTTCTTTTGCCGTTTGAGTATCGTCGCTCCGTTTGGTTTGATTCTTTTTGCGAACCGGAGTTCTTAAGTTGAACTTTCTGGTCAACCTCTTTTATTTGAGTTCTGCTTGTGCATATTTGCTTGTTGCTTATGTATGTTATTGTCCGCTTGCGATAGAATTCGCGTAGTGCGAAGCGTGTTACTACGAGTCTCTAGGATTTGTGGATCGTCAGCAAGTCAAGTAACACTTTGATCATACTCTTTTCATACCAAGTTTTTATGCATTAGCTCAATCCTCAAACATTGCATGGTTAGGATGTCATTAACTTGTGGGTTGGGAAGTAGTAGTTGAGGTAGAACCTATTGCCCTATTACTATCAAACCCTTGGGAGTTACTTCTACGTGTTGCTTATATTGGTATGCTATGCTCGTAGATGTGGTTGGGTTTGAGTGAATCCATGACAGATGTGAGATTGTTAATTAATGGTTTATTTTAAGGTGGCAACTTTAATACACATCTGGGTGGATTGAGGCACTGGGGACCCAAGTGTTGTTTGTTTTATTTTGAAATCCGGGTACCGTGTGATCTTCCGATGGACCGCCACCCAGGATCAAAGGGAACTGAGATTATTCATGCTAGAAACTTCCGTGTGCAGCCACAAGCTACTATGGGCTCTAGCATAGTTGAGTAAGTTACGTGAAGCTCTTGAAGAGGTAGATCAGCAGGTAGTGGGTTTTGTAGGTTTGGTATGGTCTACCCGGAGTAGAGAGTTAATGTTTCTGAAAGATTATGTCTCGGTCATCCATTTCTCAAACACCATGTAGTGCGAGAAATCAATGGAGGCGATCGAGTCTTGTGGGGAAAAGTGTGCAAACCTCTGCAGAGTGTACCATCTAATCATGGTTAGCCGTGTCCCCGGTCGTGGACAATTTTGAGTATCTAGTACTTGAGTTATCACATGTATCTCATCACTCTTAATTAATATTGTTGGGTTGTTAACTACTTTAATTGGGATTGAGTTGGGGTTATACCTTCTCAATGTTTCAACCACCATGATAGTTAAATAAAAGTCTATTCCTTTGTTGTAGGGAAAAATTGGCTTTTCGCAAAACTATAGTCTTTTCGCAAAACTATAGTCATAGAGCTTTCCACCAGCCAAATATGCATGTAGTGATAGCATTATTCTGTTCCTGCTCTATTGTGTTATATTGCCAGCATATTCCATGTGTTGACCCGTTCTCGGGCTGCAACGTATTATATTGCAGACTTTTCAGACGAGGAGTAAGGTTCGATAGGTCGTTGCCGTGCAGCTCAGCTATACCGTTGGAGTTGATGGACTCACTTTAAGCCTTCCGCTGTTATCGCATTAGATGGCCTTAAGCCATATTATTGTAATAAGTTCTCTTTTGAGACATTCGATGTAATAAGTGTGTGATTGCTACTCTGTTATAAATCCTTGATCTTGTGTGTGTCAAGATTCTTGATCCGTGGGCGACATCGGAACACGAGACTTGACCATCTGAGGTCGGGTCGCTACAAGATGGTATCAGAGCACACGCTGAGTCTAGGACACGACCACTAAGATAAACCATAGGTCACTCTTCTCTACTCATTTCTGACTCCTCTCCATTTTCCCACTCTTTAGGATGACTGAGATGAAGAACAAGTTTGCACAACCGGATGAAGACACACCTTTTGGACGCCACTTGAAGGAAGTCACTAAGTACTTGAACATTGGAATACCAAGCTTCACCAGGACGTACAATGCCACCTTACCAGAAGAGGAGCGCTGGATGATTCAAGTAAAAGTTGCAGGAAGGACGTTCTCGCCAACTTCTAAACCCATAGAATTTTCTTTCGAAGCACCCACCCGGAGTCTAGGCAAGAGCATGGTAGCCCACATTACCATGGGATGCATTGGAGAAGTCTAGAACAGGGAGCTAAAGGACACCATCTATCAAATATGTGGGCGCCGAGACGAGCAATGGGAAGTAATCAGCACCAAGAAGGATAGATCCATTGCAGCTTTCATCCAGGAGCTAAACCAGCACATTCGACGTCAGGAGAACTAGATGTGCGCAAACATGATGGATTTGAAGAAGGAGAAGACCAGGATCATCGATCTGGAGGAAGAACTCAAGTTTACACGCGATGGATATGAGGAGGAAATCAAGACACTACTGGAGAAGAACGACGACCTAGTTAAGAAGATCGGAGTATTCATGGGAGGACCAGCACCGGAATAAGAAGACGATGACCCCACTTGCCCGGACAACTACATCATCATCGACGACACCGATTCTGATCCAAGTGATGATGACTACAAAGACGAAGCTGGAGCAGACATCATGGAGTCTTCCACCAATCAAAATTTCTAGATGACCACCATATATTAGTAGTATTTTCCCCCACGTATCTAATAGTAGTTGAGCACTTTTGCGATAGTCCTAGACCATTGTATGCCCTTGCTTGATTGATTGAGTGAAATGTTTGTGTTTGCCTCATGTGCATATGGGTAGTGTTTTCTCATTAGACCTTTTTTCTATTCTAATCTCTTCCATCTAAACCCATCAGATGCCTCCGAGACGTGACACTGATTTTGTTTTTCCACCGGAGCTCACCCAGTTGATCCAGCAGCAGAATGCTTTGATGCAATTGCTAGTTCAGAACCAGGGCAACAACAACAACAATAACCCGCCGCCAGTGGACAATTTAGCCTGTTTCCTGAGGTTACAGCCGCCGGTGTTTTCCAGTAGCACCGAGCCAATAGTTGCTGATGATTGGCTACGACGTATTGGAAGGGAGTTAACCACCGCAGGATGCACATATGCTGAGAAGGTGCGCTTTGCCGCACATCAATTGGATGGACCACCAGCCGCATGGTGGGAGAATTACACGACTACTTTTCCTATAGCCAACGTCACTTGGGACCAGTTTTAGCAAGCTTTTCACACGACCCATGTCTCAACTGGAGCCATGCAGATGAAGAAGCGCGAGTTTCGCAACATACGTCAGGGGAACTGTACTGTGGCTCAGTACGTGGATGAGTTTAGCAAGTTATCACACTATGCCCCTGATGACGTGGCCACAGATGCCGCGAAGCAGGAGAAGTTTATGGAAGGGCTGAATGATGAGATGAGCATGCAGTTGATGGTGGCAACTTACAACAACTACCAGGAGTTGGTAGACAAGGCCCTTGTGATTGAAGGGAAGCAGTAGCAAATTGAGAGCCGTAAGAGGAAGTATGGACAAGGGAAGTATAATTCAGGAGCTCAACAGAAGCCCCGCTTAACCCCGAACTCAGGAGGACTTGTTCATAACCATGGAGATCACAACCACACTGGAGGAGGATCGCATAACCTCAATGGTGCTAAGAATGGAAATGGGAACGGAGTTAATAACAATCAGAACCGCTCCAACCCAGCTACACCCGCCAAAAGGGACCTAAGTCAAGTTACTTGCTTTAAGTGCGGGAAGACAGGGCACTATGCCAATGATTGCCCTGAAGGAAGGAATGGAAACGGAAATGGGAGCGCTGGGAAGAAGCCCAATCCATTCAACAAAGGACAAGTGAACCACGTTAACGTGGAGGAAGTTGAAGAGCAGTCGGACGCGGTGTTAGGTAAGTTTTTGGTTAAGTCATTTACCGCTCTTATTCTTTTTGATACTGGTGCATCGCATTCATACATATCAAGGGGATTTGTGGATAAGTTTAAGCTACCAACCCAAACCCTTAGGACCCCTCTTTTAGTGAGCTCGCCTAGAGCAGAGTACATGGCTAGCCAATGGTGCAACCAGATACCCCTAACCATTGGCACACATGTTTTTCCGTCTGACCTAATTATCTTGGAGTCGCAAGGATTGGATGTGATATTAGGTATGGACTGGATATCAAAGTATGGAGGAAGCATTGACTGTGCTAGCAAATCAATTTATCTTACCACCCTAGAGGGGAAAAGGATTAAATATGTATCTAGGCATGTGCCTAGGAGGAGCCAAGTGAATGCCCTCACGGGAGTTGTGCAGGAGGAAGTGCCTGTAGTCAAGGATTACCCGGATGTTTTCCCAGAAGAGTTACCAGGCATGCCACCGGATCGAGACATCGAGTTTTTGATAGAGCTATTGCCAGGTACAGGGCCAATATCCAAGAGACCCTATTGGATGCCCGCAAATGATCTGGAGGAAATTAAGAAACAGATCAAGGAGTTGTTGGAGAAAGGTTACATTCGAAGGAGTTCATCACCTTGGGGAGCCCCAGCCCTTTTGGTTGAGAAGAAGGATAAATCCCTAAGGATGGTTGTTGATTACCGAGCCTTGAATGAAGTAACGATTAAGAACAAGTACCCACTGCCGATGATCAATCATCTGTTTGATCAGCTGCAAGGAGCCAAGGTAGCCAAGATCGATCTCGATCGGGATACCATCGATTGAAGATTCGAGAGAAGGATATACCAAAGACAGCGTTCACCACGCGGTATGGATTATACGAGTATACGGTCATGTCGTTTGGACTGACTAACGCCCCTGCCTATTTCATGAGTATGATGAACAAGGTGTTCATGGAGTATTTGGACAAGTTTGTTGTGGTGTTTATTGATGACATTATGACATACTCGAAGAACGAAGAGGAGCACAAGGAGCACTTGTGTTTAGTTCTCGAGAAACTCAGGGAACACCAGTTATACGCCAAATTCAGCAAGTCGAGTTTTGGTTGAAGGAAGTTGGATTTCTTGGGCATGTTATATCGGAGAAGGTATAGCAAGGACCCCAAAAAGGTTCGATCGATCCTTTGAATGGTTGGCACCCACTTCAGTTAGCGAGATCCGCAGTTTCCTTGGACTCGCATGATATTGTCGGATTCATTGAGAATTTTTCCAAGATTGCTAAGCCAGTGACTGAATTACTGAAGAAGGATACTAAGTTTAAATGGACAAAAGATTGCGAGGCAAGTTTTCAGGAGTTGAAGAAACGTTTGACTACAGCCCCAGTGCTAACATTGCCAGATATACATAAGGAGTTTCAAGTGTATTGTGACGCCTCACGCTTAGGACTTGGATGTGTGCTTATGCAAGACGGAAAGGTTGTTTCGTATGCCTCACGACAACTGAAGCCCCATGAGTTGAACTATGCCACGCATGATTTGGAGCTAGCAGTCGTAGTGCATGCATTGAAGACCTGGAGACATTACCTTATTGGGAACCGTTGTGATGTGTACACGGATCATAAGAGTTTGAAGTACATTTTCACACAGAAGGAGTTGAACCTTAGACAGAGGAGATGGTTGGAACTTATAAAGGATTACGATATGAAGCTACACTATCATCCCAAAAAGGCCAATGTCGTAGCAGACGCTTTGAGTCGGAAGAGTTATGCCAATATCCTTGAAAGTAAGGGATTGCCGAAGGAGTTAGCTGAGGATATCATGGAACTTCGGATGGTGATTGTTCCAAGAGGTTTCATTGCAACAATGGAGGTTCAGTCTACATTGTTGGACAAAATTCGAGAAGCTCAGAAGGAGGACAAAAGAGATTGCTGAGATAAAGGAGGATATGAGCAAGGGAAAGGCCAAAGGTTTTCGTGAGGATGAGCACGATACCTTATGGTTTGAGGATGTGCCTAATAACCCGGAGATCAGGAAGTTAATACTTCAGGAGGCTCATGACTCACCATACTCGATACACCCCGGAAACACCAAGATGTACTTGGATTTGAAAGAGCGTTTTTGGTGGACTGGTATGAAGAAGGATATTGCTGAGTATGTAGCCGTATGTGATGTATGTCAGAAAGTGAAGGCAGAGCATCAGAAGCCAGCTGGACTGTTACAGCCTATGCCGATACCCGAATGGAAGTGGGATATACTTGGCATGGACTTTGTCACTGGACTACCCAGGACCAAGGCAGGATATCACTCAATATGGGTAGTAGTGGATCGCCTGACCAAAGTGGCTCACTTCATCCTAGTGAAAACAACTTATACAAGTGCAAAGTTGGCCAAGATATATATATGTCTAGGATCATATGTTTGCATGGAGTTTCGAGGACCATCGTATCAGATAGAGGAACACAGTTTACTTCAAAGTTTTGGCATCAGTTTCACCAGACCTTGGGTACGAGATTGGAGTTCAGTACAACATTTCACCCGCAGACAGATGGATAGACAGAGAGAGTCATCCAGATTCTGGTGGACATGTTGAGAGCATGTGCGGTACATTATGGATCTAGTTGGGATGAAAATTTGCCTTACGCAGAGTTCTCCTACAACAATAGCTACCAGGCCAGTTTGAAGATGGCACCATTTGAAGCTCTGTATGGACGCAGATGCAGAACACCGCTAATGTGGGATGAGGTAGGAGACCATCAGTTGTTTGGACCAGATTTGATCAAGGAGTCCGAAGAGAAAGTTAAGCTGATTCGAGATAGACTGAAGATTGCTCAGTCCAGGCAGAAGAGTTATGTAGACACGAAACGCAAGGAGGTAACCTATGAAATTGGAGACAGGGCATATCTGCGAGTATCACCCTTGCGAGGAGTGAAACGTTTTGGAGTTAAGGGAAAATTAGCTCCAAGATTTGTAGGACCGTATCGTGTTTTGGAACGGATAGGAGAAGTTCCCTACAAGCTGGAGTTACCTGAAGGATTGTCAGGAGTTCACGATGTGTTCCACGTCTCACAGTTGAAGAAGTGTCATGCTGAGATGGCCGATATACCATTAAGAATCAAGACCCGGAGGCGATTCAGTTGGACGGTAATTTGACTTATGAGGAGAAGCCAGTAAAGATTCTTGACTTTGCCAGCCGAGTCACCCGCAGCAAGGTTATTAAGTTTTGCAAAGTTCAGTGGAGCCACCATACCGAGGAGGAAGCCACCTGGGAACGAGAGGATGATATTCGCAAAGACCACCCGCACCTATTTTCTAGCCAACCCAAATCCCGAGGACGAGATTCATCTTAAGGGGGGTAGATTTGTAACATCCCAAATTTTCAATTTGGAATATTATACATAGGTCATCCATGCATATCATATTTTATTGCATCTTCGTTCCGCAATCCTAGAAATCCTAAGCAACTCAAGGACCCTCGGAGAGAGTTGGGGATTTTCCGGTTTTCATATTTGATTTTTATCAAATAGCGAAAACGAGGATTTTTTTTAATTATTTTTCTATCCGAAAAATATTTCATAATAAAATAAATGAGGGGATATAATATGACTTCTTCAAAACAATTGAAATATTGGAGGAAAAATGTTAAAATCATTTGTTGGGTTTTATTTGATTTTTATTTGGATTTTATTTGCATTAGAAAATTGCACGTTTTCAAAAATTGCATTTTAGGGACAAGAAAATGTTCATCTCGTTCTAAATATTTCATTTAGACGGTGAATTTTTTTGGCATTTTTAGATTTTTTATTTTATTTTATAGGATTTTTTTTCTGTCGGCGGAACTATTTAAAAGAAAGTTTCCCCGCGCCGACTGGGCCTAAGTCCCGGCCGAGCAGGGCGTCCCGGCCGCCGCCGCCTCCAGCCTGGCCGCCGCCGCCGACTCGGACGAGTCCGGCGGACTCGCCTCGCCGCCTTTCCCCTCCTCCAAGCCGCCTCTCTTTAAATAGCCGCCACCCGCCGCCACACACCACCACCACCCGCCACCGCCCCGAGCCGAGCCCCGAGCCCGAGCCGCTGCCGCCCGAGCCGAGCCGCCGCCCAAGCCGTCGCAAAGCCGCTCGAGCCGCCGCCCCCGAGCCCCGCCGCCGCACCGGAACCCCGCCGGAGCCCCGCCGGAGCCAAGCCGAGGTAGCCGCCCGCCGTCGCCGGTTTTCTGAGAAAAACCGTTTCGGTTTTTTTAGAAACCCTAGTTTTCGTTTTTTTAAATAGATCGGTTTTTCTCCGGTTTATTTATTTAGCGAGCGTTCGCTCGTTCGTTCGTTTTAACGAACGCGTTCTTCGTTTAGGTCCAGATAACGAACGTTTTTTCGTTAGTCTGTTCGTCAGTTTTTCTTTTTCTCGTATTTATTCCGTGATTTTTCTGATCGTGATTTCTGATCCGATCTTAGTTTCTGTTTATCATTTCGCTCGTTAGTCAGAATTAGGCGATTCAAGCGCCTAGATCTTCGTCTCGAGACCCTCTTTCCAATTAAACAACTTAAACAAGATTTTGATACTGAAAAATTTGGCCCTAGTTCAGATTAGTAAATGGATCTTGTTTCTTTCGCCGTTTGAGTTTCGTTGCTCCGTTTGGTTTGATTCTTTTTGCAAACCGGAGTTCTTAAATTGAACTTTCTGGTCAACCTCTTTTAGTTGAGTTTTGCTAGTGCATCTTTTCTTGTTTCTTATGTATGTTATTGTCTGCTTGCGATTGAATTCTTGGAGTGCGAAGCGTGTTACTACGAGTCTCTACGATTCGCGGATCATCAGCAAGGCAAGTAACACTTTGATCATACTCTTTTCATACCCAGTTTTTACACATTAGCACAATCCTCAAACATTGCATGGTTTGGATGTCATTAAGTTGTGGGTTGGGAAGTAGTAGTTGAGGTAGAACCTATTGCCGTGTTACTATCAAACCCTTGGGAGTTACTTCTACGTGTTGCTTATATTGCTATGCTATGCTCGTAGACGTGGTTGGGTTTGAGTGAATCCATGACAGATGTGATATTGTTAATTAATGGTTTAATTTAAGGTGGAAACTTTAATACACATCTGGGTGGATTGAGGCACCGGGAACCAGTGTTGTCTGCTTTTATTTTGGAAATCCCGGGGTACCGTGTGATCTTCCTATGGACCGCCACCAGTGCTCAAAGGGAACGAGATTATTCATGCTAGAAACTTCCGTGTGCAGCCACAAGCTACTATGGGCTCTAGCATAGTTGAGTATGTTACGTGAAGCTCTTGAAGAGGTAGATCAACAGGTAGTGGGTTTTGTAGGTTTGGTATGGTCTACCCGGAGTAGAGAGTTAATGTTTCTGAAAGACTATGTCTCGGTCATCCGTTTCTCAAACACCATGTAGTGTGAGAAATCAACGGAGGCGATCGAGTCTTGAGGGGAAAAGTGCGCAAACCTCTGCAGAGTGTACAATCTAATCATGGTTAGCCGTGTCCCCGGTTATGGACAATTTTGGGTATCTGGTACTTGAGTTATCACATGTATCTCATCACTCTTAATTAATATTGTTGGGTTGTTAACTACTTTAATTGGGATTGAATTGGGGTTATACCTTCTCAATGTTTCAACCACCATGATAGTTAAATGAAAGTCTATTCCTTTGTTGTAGGGAAAAATTGGCTTTTCGCAAAATTATAGTCATAGAGCTTTCCACCAGCCAAATATGCATGTAGTGATAGCATTATTCTGTTCCTGCTCTATTGTGTTATATTGCCAGCATATTCCATGTGCTGACCCGTTCTCGGGATGCAACGTATTATGTTGCAGACTTTTTAGACGAGGAGTAAGGTTCGATAGGTCGTTGCCGTGTAGCTCAGCTATGCCGTTGGAGTTGATGGACTCACTTTATCTTCCAAGCCTTCCGCTGTTATCGCATTAGATGGCCTTCAACCATATTATTGTAATAAGTTCTCTTTTGAGACATTCGATGTAATAAGTGTGTGATTGCTACTCTATTATAAATCCTTCGAGTACTGTGTGTGTTAGCATTACTGATCCAGGGATGACACTGGAACACAGAGACTTGACCATCTGAGGTCGGGTAGCTACATTTGAATTATGCACATTAAATGCCTAGAAACTCAACTAATGCATGAAAATGCCAAACGAACCCGGAATAATTCCAAATTTAAACACGACACTCATGTACTAGTTGCATGTTCACTGTACGTAAATGTTCTAGCAATTCAAACACCATCCTTTCCCTCCGTAACACCATTTTGTCGTACAAAACATAATGAAAAAATCAGGTATACCACAAACAGTTTACTAGAAAGAATCGTGTGGGATCCGATATAAAATATATTGGCGCACCTTCTTGTCTGGCTTACGCAGGAAGCTTCATCATATACAGTCCACCACCCCGCTTGAACCACACTTGTGTGCCAGTTTCTCGCGGCACCGAGCGAAATTTTTATGCCACTGCGGAAATATCTATCTCCCCGCCCCCTCCCTCCCACCAAACACCATATTTCCACTATTCCTCCTTGCTTTCCAAGTTCTAACCTTCACTAATGCTTACTGGCAGCTCAGCCTCCTCGCCGATGATCCTTCTTCTTGCAGCGCCGCCTCCTCGCCTGTGACCCTTCTTCTTGCAGCGCCGCCTCCTCGCCGTGACCCTTCTTCTTGCTGCGCAGCCTCCTCGCCACCGACCTTTTTTCTTGCTGCGTGGCCTCGTCGATATGGTCAGGTAATCCACACCCCACCCACACCATACTCTTCCTTTCCTGTCCCACATGCCCTGACTGACAACGCTACACCTTCCGCCGAAATCACTGTCCCCCTCCTCCAATTAAGCGCCGCCCACATCCATTTTGCACACAGTATAATGTGGAGCTCGGTAGCATGCGGCCGCATGCGTTCATGAGGTCGCTATGGCTGCCATGCGTGCCGACCGCCAGACCTTGGAGGAGCACCTCGTTTTCGAGGCCACCGTCGACACCACCACGCGGTTGTTACTTTAAAATACAGTTCGTGCTATTTTCTCGAGGCCACCGCTAGTGCCTTCTAGTGAGTTGTCCTCTGTAATGTTAATATGCAATCTGATGTTCAGTTAACAGTTTGGTCCTCTGGAATGTAATGTTCAGTTAACACTTTGGTCCAACAGTTGCTACATTTCATAGTACTATTCTCAAGCATTCATTGTTTTATTAACTATCTTATCTTCTAGTACATGTTTCTATTTTGCAATTTCGTGCTCAGTTAACTATTTTGGTTCATTTGGTCTGCTATCCATTTAACTGTTTGGTTCAGTTCTGCAATTTGATTTTCATTTGTTGTGGGTACAATTTTGTGTTGTTATGCATGTGACACCAATCGAATTTGGTTGTACTCAATACATATTCTACTGATAGTATGGCAACTCTCAGTTAACCTGATCAAGATGTTCCTTATGTGTGTTGCAGGGAAACAATGGGAGACACTATGGTTTAACATCGAGGTTTGTTCAAGCATGGTCCTTTGGCTAATAGCACATTATTGTGCAGTTGCAGGAATCATTCTAATATTTCAGTTTCTTACAATTTGGTCTTGCACATGTAGGTCCTGTTGTCAGAGGCTTAGACCCACTGTCCGACCCATTTTGCATATGGGGAAATGAGATGTCCATGAATATCAGTCAAGTCAAGAAACTCAAAAAGATTGTTAGGATGAAGAAACTTGCGATGAATAACAACAAGATATTTGTGTGCACAATGAAGAATACATTAGTCAACTATAGGATGGTACTAACTCTTTTACCTTGTTTTTACCCCTTGTGCCATTTCAAAAGTTATAACAGCGATTTATGCATATCTTTGTTTTCAGTACATTTCAAAGCAGTTCACCAACGATTACCTCTCAAACCACCTGCATGGCCAAGAGGCAAGGAAGGTATTCATTCAACACCCACGGTACAATATTGAAGTCTTGCTGAAGAGGATGAAGGTTGGGCGGGCAATTGTCCATAGCCATTGGCCTAAAGTTGCAAGGACATTCAACATCACTGAAGGCTCAGTATTTGCCTTCCGCTTCTGCAGTTTCCCAAATGAGATTCATCTGTCTATTTATCGTGTATGATGCTACTTTCCAAAGGTTTTTGATGTTGCATGTGAAACTTGGTGCTGTTGTGTAATGGCGTAACTGAGTGCCGAAGCTAGTTGATGTAATTCGATTATGAAATCCTGGTTGCTGTTATACGGATATGAAATATCTGGTGTGTTTTATAAGAAATATCAATTTGATTAGTAGATGGATTATCAATAATAGGCTAATTACCCTTCTTATTGGGGTTTTCTATTACAGACGGTTTGTCAGACAGCACCGTGGGTGATGAACTCAAACAACCTATAGGGTTTCTAGAAAGTAGGCGTGTTCGATCAACTAACAATCACACACGGCTTCCGGCAGTGCACTGTTTGCGTGAGGCCACCTTGCACAAACATTTCCACACAAAGAATTGTGTGTGATATACTTAGAAACATAAATGATTTTCTAGGATTCACCATGTGGGATGTACATACGAACGGAAACAATTGGGTTTCTATGCCCCACCGTAACGCACACGAGCTCATTTTGCCCCAGCCAGTGAGCTAAGAGGGCCTATCCTCGACGGTTTCTGGGTCATGTGGTAAGGACCCCCTATCGCCCACACTCACTTGGCGGCGGTTCCAAACACCGTCGCGAAAAGTGGTTAAAAACCATTTGTATAGCATCTCACTGTACTAGTGAATGTCTTCACTCTTTCCGACTGTGCTGTTCATTGACTATATATATATTTGAGTTTTCAGTCCTCTACAACATTCACTTATTGCTAATTCTTCAAGTTGACTTTTCTGCTAAGTGAATGTGATCGGACCCTGCCCCCTCTATGCTAAACTCAACCCAGTCTGTTGACAAATTCTTCATGTGTGTTCTATTTTCAAACCGGTTCAAAATCTTCAATGTATCCTTGTCAGTTGAAGAATTTGCAAATGAAACTTTAAAATATTCTTATTTGAATTTTCAGCATTTGCCGCTCAAACCATTCCGCATCCCACAATAAGATTAAAATACTCTCGCATGATCTAACACGATCTCCACTTCTCAGTACGTGGGTGACACATGTCGCTAGGATGAGAAGGGTCAGGGGTACATTCGTCCATTTTCCTCGGAAGAACGGTTTTTCAGCTCAGCTATAAATACCCCTCACCCTCCTCAGACTGCATTTACCCCGCTCGACCTCACCCCTCGCTCGAGCTCTCTGACCTAGCGCCGCTGCTACTTCCATCGTCGCCGGTGAGGAAGAGCTTCACTGCCTCGACCTCGTCGCTGTCGTACTCGCACCAGCCGCGGAAATCTTCACTCCGCCGCTGCTGTAGCTGTCTTCCGCCACCAAGTTAGGGTGTGGAAGATCTGAGCAGACGAACTTCTCAACTTCTACTCCCAGTTCGTCGTGTTCTTCACCAAGGGTAAATAAAATCTATTTTTACTACCCTTGTTGATTCTGATGATTTCCACAAAATCCTCAAAAGGTGTTTATTCTCAAACTTTCACACTCTTAAACACCACACGTGCATCTGTTCTTGGTTTGTTTCTCTAAGCTACATTTTTCTTCTAGATTCCTCAATTGTGCGGATTGTTAATCTATACAACTCTGGAACCCGAGTCAAAGAACGCTTAGTGAAATTCCTCAAGACACTCCTGGTCAAATTCCTCAAACTTCTTCATTTTGCAAAACTTCTGAGAATGCATATGACGTCGCCAAGTTCTTTGCACCTATACTCTGTTCATAGGTACACATGTCTGCTGCTAAATCTCTAGGTTCTCATCAACTTAACTCACCGTTCCTCGAAGACAAATTGCATACCTCGTCAGAGAATTCTTTTATTCAAAATCCTCAGCTGAAGAAAATGGTTGATGGCAAAAGACCTCAGAAGGGAGGCAAGAGACCAGAAGTGAATATTGCTTTTGAGATCCCCGATGATATCTATGCAGGGTATTGCACTCCTGATGAACCAATTGATGGCAAGGAGACAAAGAATGAGCGCATAGTGCGCATTCAGAGGATAGAGAGGAGCTGGGCGTGGGAATGGAGGGAGTACGGATATGTGACTCCCAAGTACATGAAGAAATTCGCAGTACACCCTCCATGCCCAAGGCCTCCATTGGCACCAGGCCTCATTGCTGATCCCACTAGCATCAAGCATGGTGAGGACTTTCCAAAAGAATGGGAAAAGCGGCAAGCCAAGTTGGCTAAAATGGCCAAAGAAGCAATGAATAAATTCAATGAAGATTCTGCTACTGCCGCTGCTGAGGCCTCTGCTAGTAAGCCCAAGAAGGCTATTCCCAAGAAGCCTGCTCGCAAGCCCAGTTCCTCAGAAATGCCCTCACAGCCAAGCTCATCAAAGCCCTCACGGCATATTCCTCAAGCAGTTCCAGTCCCGATTGCAAAATCTTCAGCTGCCGCTGCAAAGTCCTCGGCACCTGCGCATCTCACCTCTTGCCAAAGAACCACTGGAATATATATTGCTTTAGGAGTTTTTCCAAGTTCTTCAGCTCCTCCTCAGTCCTCAACAGGCCCAACTTTGCTGAAGAAAAAGGTCGCTGCTGGACGACGCACAAGGCCAAGTCCTCACAAGAAGCAGGTTGCCTTCCAAGTGTCGTCTAGTGAAGACGAAGCTGATGATGAAGAATTGGCTGAAATCATCAGAGACAGACAGCAAAGGGCCGCTAGAGCCAAAGGCAGCAATGTGCCTCTTCTACTGGATCCCAAGTTGATCCAGGACTTCATAGATCTCTAGCACAAGGACCCCCAAAATCCTATGCCCGAGTTCAATCTCACACATGGCCAAAGTCATATGTTGACAACCTTCATAGGCGAAGAAAAATGGAAGTTTGAAAAGTCCAGGCAACTGAAGAAAGCTCGGTACAGGAAGGAGCAATTTCTGAAGAAGAATGATGTCCAAATGACTCCTGATGAACTTGTGACCATGCAAACTAAGATCAAAGCACCCAGTGATGAATTTGACGCATACCGTGCAGATTGGCTAGGAGCCAAAGTCAGATTCGTCAAAATGGCGAAGGGATTCACCTCAAATGTTGCAGCTTCAACACAACGTGAAATTCCTCAGGCTGAAGCATCTGCGCACCCAACTAAAGAACATGCAAGCATAGCTGATGAAGATCAGGCTGTTGAAGATTCTGAAAGCACTAGGGCTGATGAAGAAATTCCAGCCGCTGAAGAAACTGCCAAGGCAACCTCTAGTGTTGCGCCTGAAGAACAAGCCAGGCCACTGCGCCTGAAGAAACTGAACATGCCAGGGCAACTGCATTAGTTGCGCCTGAAGAAATTGCACCAATTTCCTCTACTCCTCCTGCACACATGACAGGCATCAACCTTCCTTTTGCATCAGAAGCGAAGAAAACCAAAGCTGCAGAGCAAGCAGCTGTGAAGAAAAGGAAAGCATCTGCGTCCTCAGAGTCTTCAGATCCGAAGAAAGTGAAGACTTTGACGAGCTCTTATGAAAACCCAGTAGATGTTGTTCCCATATCTAGCATGCCATCAAAGGAGATCGTTCCCTTTGGTGAGGAATATGAGATTCCTAGTGAATCTGATGAAGAAGATCCTTCTGCTGCTTCGATAGAGCAGTTGGATGAAGAAATTGAAGTGGATGATATCCCTTCAACTCCGCTGGTATCATCGCCCATGCCTCAGTTCACAGCTGAAGAGGAAAGCATTGAAGAAATAGATGAAGAAGATGAGGATGTGCATATTGGGTGTACAACACTGATTCTGAATGATGACTACTGGGAAATCCTCATCCCAATTCACCACTGACCACACCTCTACAACAAATTCCTCAGTCCCCTGTTCAAACGTAAGAAATTCATATGGGCTCCGAAGAACCTCAGGCTTCACTACTTTCTATTCCAGAAGAAGTTCCAGCCACTAGAGCTGATGAAAATGTTGCTGAAGAAATGGAGGCCCAGGCTGCTGCTGATGACACTGCTTCTGAAATTCCTCAGCCTGTGGCAAAAGATGTTGTGATTCAAGAGGTTGTGAAGACTTCAACTACAAATCTTCAGCCCAAGCCACAGAATCCTCACTCCAAGAAGAAAAAGTTCAAGGCCGATGACTTCTTTCCTGACCATATTTTCTTCACTGACTACAATCCTTATGATGCTGCTCTACTTCGTCGCAAGCGCTTTTGGACTGCTAGCCAGATGAACTTCTATTCCACGCTGCTGTTCAATAAGGACAAGATCTTTGACCATGAGAAAATTCGTCATGTGGACATGGAGTCTCTACCGTTCTTCACCCCAGTCCTGAGTGTTTTTCATGACGCTGGGCTGCTCAACTTCTGCACCGACATCTGCAACTGGAATGAAGAACTCATTCTTCAGTTCTATGCCTCATTGCACATCACTAGCAACATTGAAGATGTGAATTCATGGGTGCTGGACTGGATGATAGAAAATACTCACTACAAAGCACCGGCCTCTGAATTGCTTCATGTTGTCCACGTCAGTTCTCCCGTTGAAGGTGCAAGGCTCATCTATGCATAACCTGAATGTCGGTGTACTAAAGTCTGGGCCTTTGGCACCCCATACTTGTGCACGGGTAGTCGTAGCCATACCTGCGGCGAGGCCTGAAGAGGACGATCAAGGATAAAAACAAAATCACTTGAGAAGCAGTCAAGCCAGTGATTCGAGAATAGAAGACCAGAAGCTGAGGCCCCGGCAGATCCTTGCCAGGGTGGCTCGCGAAGCCCCTGGCGAGATCCTTGCTGGGATGAATTGCTAAGCCCCCGGCAAGGTCCTTACCAGGGCAGAGTACAAGGCCCGGCGAGATTCGCGGCTAGCCAGGTTCCGCCACCACTCCAGCGCAGCGATTGGCCTGCCAGCCTGGCAAGCACCTGCATGGTGGCATGCAGATCTTCGTGAAGAGCCTGCCACCATTCCAACGCAGCGGCTAGCCGGCCAGCCTGGCGTTGCATGCCTCGTCAGCTTGGATGCGTTTCAAGATGGAGAGAGGCGGCGACGGACAGGACGGGCTCTATTTCTGTCCCCGATAAAGCTAGGGGGCATGTAAGCAACGCATTTAATGCGTTTGTCCTAAGACGTCAGTGATAAACATAGACACTGTAGCTACTTTACACCTCCTATGTGCCGCTGTGGCAATCCTTTCGACATATAAAAGGAGGCACACGGCGTACTGGAGGAGGATTCAGACTTTTGAACCCCCTCGGCCTAGCTGGCATGCATAGCAGCTAGCCGAAGCTCAAGAACACATAATATACACTCAAGCAGGACTAGGGTTTTACGCTGCTGAGTGGCCCGAACCTGGGTAAAAACCCATCGTGTTGATTGTTAGACCTGCTCTTTGCACACCCCTCTTCCCTGCAAAACCATAGAAGGGATCCACGTGATCCCATAGTCGTCGTTTCCCCTGACATCTTTGGCGTGCCACGTAGGAGGATCAGGTGGTGCAAACCTGATCTAGCAGTTAGCGCGTCGTTTCCTTGATCACCATGGGTCCCAAGAAGAAGGATCACGACGATCTGTTCGTCTGGAGCCGAACCGCCCGTGCCAGAGCGGGCGGGCGACGGAGTAGTCACGGATGGTGGCGGAGGTGTGGATCTGGAGCATCCACGACACTCTGGCAACCGAAGCCAGGCGAGCGGCATCGTTCGTGCCCAAGATGACGAGCCGCGCACCACGGGGTCAAAGGGCGGAGCCGTGCTGCCTGGGGCGCGCGGCGACCTCAAACTACCCGCGGCGCCAGCGCCGCGTCCTCCAGTCGTCTTGCGACGAGTAGCGCCGCGACGTTGGTGACCCGGGACGCCGCCGCAGGAAGAGCCCTCTGCATCATTCTCGAGATGCACAAGTCCGGCATGCATGCCAAGATGCTGGTCAAGACGGCGCACGGCCGCGGAACCGCGACAGCGCTCCTTCTAACATTGTTAGAAGTCAGAGCACCTCTCGTTCCTCGTGTTTGTCGCTGCCACCTACGCCAGCAGAAGCATTAGCGTGAGCGCAACTCCTCCTCAACTTCCCTCCTGCTGCGGAGAAGCAAGAAGAGTGGAGGGACGCTATCCAGAGCCTTATTGTCCACGCCAATAAAGATCGATACCAGGTAGGCCCTTCGCGGCACCGGTCCACCAAGCAGGCATGTGCGGACGGCGGAAGGGCTGGAGGCACTGCAACCACGGTGCACTCCCGTCCGCCAAGACAGCAAAGGTCGCTAGCTCTGCGGGTCGATGCCCGTGATGATGGATCCACGACTTCGTTTGATCCACGAGCTCATCGCGACCAACGTCAAATTCTTCGGGAGCGGGTTAAAGAGGACGCTTGAACTACCATCGAGCGGCGACAGGAAGCATGCCTTCAATCTGATTGACGTTTAGGGCCCACTGCGTACATGCCTGCGCCGGGGGATTTTGGTGACTTGCCTTATGAGGTAGGTTGTCCAGCTTTTACCCCTGAGCTGCAGCAGTTCCAGTGGCCCACAACCCGCATGTTCAAACCAGAGGTCCCGGAGAAGTACAACGGCAAGACTCATCCGTCCGAGTTCCTAAGCATTTACACCATTGTGATGCAAGCTACCGAGGCTCGGGACGACAAGGTGCTCGCCAACTACTTCGCGTTGGTGCTCAAGCCCAACGTCAGGTCGTGGTTGATGCACCCGCGAGTAGATTCCATCTCCTCTTGGTCGGATCTGTGCCACGAGTTTGTTGGCGCCTTTACCGGAGGCCACCAAGATCCTGTCCAGGAAAGTGATTTGCATCTCATCCCCAAGAAGGATGGCGAATCCTTGCGCAAGTACATATAGAGATTCAGCTGTGTGCAGTACAACATCCCAGATGTTCATCCTGTAGAGGTCATCAGCCTATTTCATCAGAACGTGCGCAACTCCAAGATGCGTGAAGAGCTGGCAATGAACAAGGTTAGGGATGTTGCCGAACTTTATGTTTTGGCCGATAGATGTGCTCGAGCTGAAGAAGGAAGGAACTACCCCAGCAAAGATGCCGGCGCGGAAAGTGACTTTGTAGACGAAGACGTCGTCGCCCCGACGAAGAAGGGCCGGCGGTGCAATAGGAAGAGTAAGGGCAAGACCATGCTCGCCGTCGAGGAATCCGGCAACCCCGACACCGCCAAGAAAGCCAAAGTTGACGACCCCGGCAAGGAGGTTGCCTGGTGCGCCGCCTGCCAGGCCTTGGCGGCTGCTGACAAGTCGGAGGGCTCTAACAAGCAATACTGCAAGATCCATCGCACCAAGGGCCATAACCTCCAAAACTGCCGGCAAGTTGAGCATCTTGTAGAGAGGCAGAAAGCTGAGTATGAAAGACGGGACAAAGAGAAGGGCGGTGGATTTAGGGGCGCCACGGCAAGGAAAAGCAACAAGAGAGGCCCGCTCGGGGCCGCGACAAGAAAGAAGGAGATGATGACCACGAAGAGGACGACTAGTCCAGTGGACAAGAATTCCAAAAGGCCACAGGAGCCATGTGCATCGATGGTGGCGCCTCATTGCATTCTTTTCACTACCAGCTTAACAGTGGGCGGGTGAGATTAATGTGACACAGCCATCGATTGATGCCCAGAAGCCACTGAAATGGTCCAACACGCCTATCATTTTCGACGCCGAGGATCACCCTGATCGCACAACCGCGGTCGGGTGCTTGCCATTGTTGGTTTCGCAAACAATTAGTAACCTCAAGGTGACGAAAATGTTAGTTGATAGTGGGGCTGGTCTGAACCTGATCTCGCCCAAGGTGATCAAGAGGATGCAAATCCCTGATGGAGATCATGAAGAGATGGGCATGTTTCAAGGGGTCAATCCAGGGAGAAGCCAGCCGAGGGGCAAGATCACACTACCTGTCAAATTTTGTGGTGAGTTGAACTATAGGATAGAGAAGATCGTTTTTTATGTAGCCAAGATCCCGATGCCGTATAACGGGATCCTTGGCCGTTCAGCATTCACCAAGTTTATGGCAGCATCACACTATGCCAACAACACGCTGAAGATGCCCGACCCAATGAGCATCATCACTATCGGCTCTGGCAAGAAACATGCACTCATCTGCACCGACCAGCTCTATCGGGAGGCGGTGGTAGCGCCTGCCGCCAAGGCACTTCCTCCTGCCACTGGAGCTCCCGAGGGGAAGAAGACCAGCAAGACCTCATTCTCCAGCAAGGCTTCTGGCCCCGGCAAGGTCTCTAACACCCACTCCGGCAAACGCGCCTCCTTAGAGTGTTGCGTTCCCATTGAGGACGTGCCAGACAGCTCCACCGGCAAGGGCAAGAAATTCAAGGCAACACCACCAGAGACTAAGAAGGTGCCCATCAAGGAGGACGGCTGATGACCCACAAGTATAAGGGATCTATCGTAGTCCTTTCGATAAGTAAGAGTGTCGAACCCAACGAGGAGCAGAAGGAAATGATAAGCGGTTTTCAGCAAGGTATTCTCTGCAAGTACTGAAATAAGTGGTAACAGATAGTTTTGTGATAAGATAATATGTAATGAGCAATAAGTAACAAAAGTAAATAAAGTGCAACAAGGTGGCCCAATCCTTTTTGTAGCAAAGGACAAGCCTGGACAAACTCTTATATAAGGAAAAGTGCTCCCGAGGACACATGGGAATATCGTCAGTTTTCATCACGTTCATATGATTCGTGTTCGGTACTTTGATAATTAGATATGTGGGTGGACCGGTGCTTGGGTACTGTTCTTACTTGAACAAGCATCCCACTTATGATTAACCTCTATTGCAAGCATCCGCAACTACAAAAAAAGTATTAAGGTAAACCTAACCATAGCATGAAACATATGGATCGAAATTAGCCCCTTACAAAGCAACTCATAAACTAGGGTTTAAGCTTCTGTCACTCTAGCAACCCATCATCTACTTATTACTTCCCAATGCCTTCCTCTAGGCCCAAATAATGGTGAAGTGTTATGTAGTCGACATTCACATAACACCACTAGAGGCTAGACAACATACATCTCAACAAAATATCGAACGAATACCAAATTCACATGACTACTAATAGCAAGACTTCTCCCATGTCCTCAGGAACAAACGTAACTACTCACAAAGCATATTCATGTTTATAATCAGAGGGGTAATAATATGCATATAGGATCTGAACGTATGATATTCCACCAAATAAACCAACTAGCATCAACTACAAAGAGTAATCAACACTATTAGCAACCTACTAGTACCAATCCCGGACATGGAGACAAGAATTGGATACAAGAGATGAGCTAGGGTTTTGAGAGGAGATGGTGCTGGTGAAGATGTTGATGGAGATTGCCCTCTCCCAATGAGAGGAGCGTTGGTGATGATGATGGCGATGATTTCCCCCCGAGGGAAGTGTCCCAGCGAACAGCTCTGCCAAGCCCTAGATTGGTTCTGCCAAGGTTCCGCATCGTGGCGGCGGAGTTTAAATCGAAAGGTTGCTTATGACTTTTTCCTTGACGAAAGACCTCATATAGCGAAAGATGGGCATCGGAGAGCCAGCAGGGGCCCACGGGTAGGGGCGCGCCCGAGGTAGGGGCGCCCCCACCCTCGTGGACAGTGGGCCCCCTCTGGTGAACTTCTTCCGCTCATTATTTTTATTATTTCCAAAATGACATCCGTGGAGTTTCGGGACTTTTGGTATTGTGCGAATAGGTCTCTAATATTTGCTCCTTTTCGACCAAGAATTCCATTGCCGGCATTCTCCTCCTTATGTAAACCTTGTAAAATAAGAGAGAATAGGCATAAGTATTGTAACATAACATGTAATAACAGCCCATAATGCAATAAATATCGATATAAAAGCATGATGCAAAATGGACGTAACAACTCCACCAAGCTTAGACCTCGCTTGTCCTAAGCGGAAGCCGATAACGATAAATATGTCCCCATGTTTAGAGGTAGAGGTGTCGATAAAAATAAAATACATACATCAAGGCATCATCATTATTCTCATAACAGCAACATATATAGATATTGTCATATGCTTTCTTATCCTCAAGTAATAATCCATTCACAATGCGGAGTACGAATCATAAACTTTATTGAGAACCAACAAACTATAATCTCAGTCACTGAAGCAATTGCAATTTATCATAACATCAGAAAGAGTCTATGTCAGAGCTAAATAGCAAGTCCACATACTCAACTATCATCTAGTCTTTCATAATTGCTAACACTCACGCAATACTTGTGGTTACGGAGTTTTAATCGGACACAAAGAAATATAGGGGCTTATAGTTTCGCCCCACAACCTTTTACCTCAAGGGTAATGTCAACAATAATAACTCATGCTCCCCTACATCCAATTAGATATATCTATCAAGATCTTTCCAACATATTGTGCTTGCCAAAGGATAAAATGAAAAAGGAAAGGTGAAGATCACCACGACTCTTGCATAAGGTAGAAGATAATAATAAAAGACAGGCCCTTCGCAGAGGGAAGCAGAGGTTGCCATGCGCTTTTATGGTTGTATGCATAAAAACTTAATGCGAAAGAACATCACTTTATATTGCCACTTGTGATATGAACCTTTATTATGCAGTCCGTCGCTTTTATTTCTTCCACATCACAAGATCGTATAAAGCTTATTTCCTCCACACCAATCAATCATACATATTTAGAGCAATTTTTATTGCTTTGCACCGATGAAAACTCACTTGAAAGATCTTACTCAATCCATAGGTAGATATGGTGGACTCTCATGGCAAAACTGGTTTAAGGGTTTTGGAAGCAAAAGTAGTATTTCTACTTGGTGCTGAGAATTTAGCTAGCATGAGGGGGAAAAGCAAGCTCAACATGTTGGATGATCCATGACAGCATACTTTATATCAGATATGAGAAAACATAACCCATTACGTTGTCTTCCTTGTCCAACATCAACTCTTTAGCATGTCATATTTTAATGAGTGCTCCCAATCATAAAAAATGTCAATAATAGTATATTTATATGTGAGACCTCTCTTTCCTTATTACTTCCTATTAATTGCAACGATGACCAAAGCTATGTCTGCCAACTCCCAACAACTTTTAATCATCATACTCTTTCTATGTGAAGTCATTACTTTCAATAAGATCAATATGAACTCTTTGTTTCTATTTATTCTTTTCTTTTCTCTTTTCTTTTATTCACTCCAGATCATGGCAAAATAATCAAGCCCTTGACTCAACACTAATCTTTATTATACATAGCTCACGAACTCGATTACATAGAAAGATCATAAAAAAAAAACTCAAAACTAGATCATGCCATAAACTTTATTCTACTAAATTAATATACTACTAATAGGATCGAACTAAGAAAAACAGTAAAGATAGAAGTGTGATGGTGATACGATACCGGGGCACCTCCCCCAAGCTTGGCAGTTGCCAAGGGGAGTGCCCATACCCATGTGATTATGTTTCCTTCTTTGTTGTTGGTGAAATATTCTTGGCGATGATGCCCTTCAGGATACGATTCTCCTCCTCGAGCTTACTGGCTTGCTGCTTGAGGTCCATTATTTCCTTACGAAGCTTTCCTGTAACAGCTAAGGCTCCTTGTACCCAAGGGTGTTGCATAGCTGCGGGAGAACAAGTGACACTCCTCTTCATATTTTCATCAGAAAGAAATCTAACATTGGAAGGGATAACCGAGTTTGGAATAGCTGAGCTCTGTAGTTCCCCCATCATGAACCCAGCTCGGAAGCGAGAAGTGACTTCTTGATCCTCCATGGCATCTACTCTCATCAAGTCAGCCTCCATCTCTTCCTCCGTTGCTGGCCCAAAGTGGTCTGCGTCGCTGTTTGCCCTTGGTTCTGATGCCGGATGAGACACCCGGCTCTCCCCGACTGACTCTTGAGAAGACATCTTGCTCTAATCTGCAGCAGCAACAGCTCGAAACAAAAACAGAGGATATTTGCATGATACAGGAGTCAAAACCTTCGGAGAATATATAATGAATTTTACCGACCAAAATTCGTATCGTGCAAGAAAAGCGAGTCGGAAGGCACACGAGGTGCCCACGAGGTAGGCGCGCGCCGGGGGGTAGGCGCGCTCCACCCTCGTGGGGCCCTCGTGTCCTTCCCGGATTACTACTTATTTTTCTATTTTCTAAATATTCCAAAACAGAAAATATTGCCTTAAAACTGTTTTGGAGTCGGTTTACTACCGTACCACATACCTATTCCTTTTGAGTGCAGGCGTTACGGAAAGTGTCTCTTATGTATTCCTCCGGGGTTATGGTTTCAATAATATTGGTTTCAACATTTACAGGATTACCTGAGATATAATGTTTAATCCTTTGACCGTTCACCACCTTCGGATTTATGCCTTCGAAGTTGTTGATTTTTATGGCACCGGAACGATAGACCTCCTCGATGACGTAGGGGCCTTCCCATTTAGAGAGAAGTTTTCCTGCAAAAAATCTTAAACAAGAGTTGTATAACAATACATAATCACCTACATTAAACTCACGCTTTTGTATCCTTTTATCATGCCATCTTTTAACTTTTTCTTTAAACAACTTGGCATTCTCATAAGCTTGGGTTCTCCATTCATCAAGTGAGCTAATATCAAATAACCTCTTCTCACCGGCAAGTTTGAAATCATACTTGAGCTCTTTAATAGCCCAATATGCCTTATGTTCTAGTTCGAGAGGTAAGTGACATGCTTTTCCATTGAACATTTTGTATGGAGACATACCCATAGGATTTTTATATGCAGTTCTATAGGCCCATAATGCATCATCAAGTTTCTTGGACCAATTCTTTCTAGACCTATTGACAGTCTTTTGCAAAATAAATTTGAGCTCTCTATTACTCAATTCTACTTGACCACTAGACTGTGGGTGATAAGGAGATGCAATTCTATGATTAACATCATACTTAGCAAGCATTTTACGGAAAGCACCATGAATAAAATGTGAACCACCATCAGTCATTAAATATCTAGGGACTCCAAACCTCGGGAAAATAACTTCTTTAAGCATCTTAATAGAGGTGTTATGATCAACACAACTAGTTGGAATAGCTTCTACCCACTTAGTAACGTAATCAACAACAACTAAAATATGTGTATAACCGTTATAGGCAGGAAAAGGTTGAGGGAGTCCTGGATTAGGGGGTATCCGGACAGCCGGACTGTGTACTACGTCCGGACTATTGAAGCGTGAAGATACAAGAGTCAAGACTTCGGCCCGTGTCCAGAAGGGACTTTCCTTGGCATGGAAGGCAAGCTTGGCGATCCGGATATTATATTTCCTTCCTTGTAACCAACTCCATGTAAACCCTAGCCCTCTCCGGTGTCTATATAAACCGGAGAGGTTGGTCCTTAGAAGGCCGACCACAGTTACCATCATACCATCATAGGGTTTTATAAACCGGAGAGGTTGGTCCTCTACGATCTCGTGGTAGATCTACTCTTGTACTACCCATATCATCAATATTAATCAAGCAGGAAGTAGGGTTTTACCTCCATCGAGAGGGCCCGAACCTGGGTAAACATCTGTGTCCCTTGCTTCCTGTTACCATCAGCCTTGACGCACGATTGGGACCCCCTACCGAGATCCGCGGTTTGACACCGACATTGCTGCTTTCATTGAGAGTTCCTGCGTATCGTCACCATCGAGCTTGATGGCTCCTTCGATTATCATCAACGGCGCTGTCCAGTAGAGACTTTCCTCCCGGACAGATCTTCGTGTCCGGCGGCTTCTTGCTGGCCAAACTCGCGCAGCCATCTGAGCAGATCGGCAGCTCGCCCCTGCCACCAGTCAGGTTGGAAACCCTGAACTACGGTGGACATCCGCGGAGACTTGATCTTCGATGGATTTGGGCCTATGCCAGGAGCACCGGACAGTCGCGACGAGCACGGCTTAGACCTTCCATCAGACGAAGCTCGGGGTATCGTCCCCGTAGTATCTCCGGACCTAGATCCGGAGCAGGCCGCGCCGTCTAAGGACGAAGGGATGGACCCCGCCCCGCCGGTCGCGCACTCATCGGTGTTAGAGCCAAACACGGGCCTTACCCCCGTAGTGGCCTGTGAATCCGGACCCCCGGATTCGTATCCGGACGTTGGCTCCGGTCCGCACACTCCCGATCCAGTCGAGCCAGGTTGGGCTCCGGTACTGGAGTTCACCACTGCGGATATCTTCTAGCACTCTTCCTTCGGCGACGTGCTTAAATCATTAAAATCCCTCTCTTTATCAAGAGGCTCTTGGCCGAACTACGTCCGGCTCGAGTGGGAAGAAGGCGATGAAGGAATTCTTTACCCACCCACCACCCACTTCATTGCCACAGTCGATGATTTAACCGACGTGACTGACTTTGACTCCGAAGGCATCGATGGTATGAACGATGATGCAGGAGAACCGCAAGAGCCACCGCTCACTGGGCGGTGGATAGCCGCCTATCCCCATGATATACATATGGCGGACACTCCGAAGGAAACCAATGGCGATGAGGCAGCGGAGGATAATCCCCCAGGGGGAAAAGCAAAGTATGGGCGTCGTCGGCGCCGCTCCGAGCCCCGCCACAGAAATACCGGCCCAGAAGTCGAAAACAATCTGGATGGCGCCGAAGATGAATATAACCCTAGTTGACGTGCCTTCCATAAGGCCGGCCTGACCACTATGGTATACTTGGAGAGGTACAACTATACGCCCCCCTCCGGGGACGAGGCAAGCCTCGGCAATGATGAATTCGGCGTGCCTGAAGATCCAATGGCACAAGCTCGCTTAGAGCGACGGCTCATGGCCACGGCAAAAATCCTGCAAAGGAAGCAACGGCAGCTCAAGGCTGACCAAGATTCGCTGGTGGACAGATGGACCAAGGTCCTAGCCACTGAAAGATACAGACCTAATCGCCCCGAAAAAGGGCACAACCAGCCACCCCAACCTAAGCAGGAGAACTCAAGGCGCATGCCCCGACGTCAACACGCCACTACGGTCCAAAACAACACGAAGGACACAAGAAGAAGCATACTCAAGCCCCGGCGCAATGGTCATAAGCGTCATGTCAGGAAAGCTGGTGCTAACTTCAGCAACTCCCAGTCCGGTCAACGGACAAAGAAGAGCTCAGACCTATCCGGCCCGAGCCACACACTAGATAAACCATGTGAAATACATGGTACACCTAGAAGGACGGCAAAGCATACCAATAGAGAATGCTAGACCCTCAAAGAAAAGCGGCTGGCCGCGTGCCGGAAACAATGAAGGGAGACTTCTGGTTAAGATATCCCGCCCCCTCCATAACATATAAGTACGGCCGCGTGCCCCAGACCGCACTAAGCACAGCAACTCAGTTGCAATACCTAAGGACATAGCAAACCAGGGGCTCCACAAAATATAAAACCCCCGCAGGTGTGAAATCACCAACAACTTCTCTTAAAAGATGCTGGGGGCAAAGGTCATGTTCTTCTGGCCCATCACTCTAAACGGTTATCTTCGGATCACCAAACAAATACTATGCCAATGATTAAATCTTCGGCACCTTCCCACCATGCGGTAATTTACCGTATGCTAACGGGACGAACCATGTTGGCTGGATCCGGTGTGGTAAATCACTAAGGCCAACACCATGTGATGTAATCACACCTATGGGCAAGGCCGAACCCCGCCCTCGGGGCGAATATCTTACAGATACCGGAGTAGCGAGTCGCGCATGCCTATCAAGATTCTGATATGACAGACGACTGTCCGGACACCAATTGAGGAGTCCACGCTACCCACCGGTATGACGGCTGGGTTTACCGGGCCCGATCAGGAGCCCTCGGACCAACCACAAGCGGATGCTCTGCTGCCTCCGAGTATCTGCCTTACAAACTAACTTTGACGCAGAACAAAATAGGTGACATGGAATCGACCAGGACACACAAGGAGCCCCCCCCCCTAAAAGAAGGCAGTCCGGATTCGCCGATACATCGACAAACTCCCTCCACCCGGCCATCACGGGTTCGCCAAAAACACCTCTTTTCATAATCATACATCGTACTCATATGCATAGACATATCATTTTGCTACAATCGTAGACTTAAATAACACTTACGGCCGTCTCTTTTCGCCGACACCTCGTATTACGCCCGATTACGCCAGAGGCTTCATATCTGACAATAAAGTCCGACCACCTTCTCGGTCGTCGGCACCCGAACTTATAGCACTATATGCATCGGCTCGAATATGTCTTGGGTCATTGGTTGGTTTGCCCGGCTCCCTTGTTTTGGTACCTTACATTCCGTTATATCGGCTAAGGTAAGCGCAGGGAGAACAACTGCGATTGTGTCCCGATCTGCGGACGAGCACCTCGATGAAAGCGAAAACCATTGTCATGATACAGCGAGAGCTGGTCAGCTGTTCGAGAGGTTGTAAAATCCCTAAAGATTTATTCCGCTGCGCCATTATAAATGCAGAGTCGCGACGGATCGATCTTACGATCGGCGCCAATAGAGCCCCTAGTTGACCTTAGAACACTAGGGCTACCGACCATACTCAATTCCTATGGCTAAGTGAGAGTAATAAAGCCTTATAGTCCGATTGCCTGGTTCGTGGTGAGAAACACCTCCGCAAAGGGACCCAACTATGGGATAAAGAGCGTTCAGATATATCTCGAACACCCCAGTATTCTTTTTACGTGGGTCAGAAGCCGACGACTGACCAACTCTCAGGATTTACATACATTAAACAGCTGCACAGGAAGAACATATGTTCAAATAAAACAGGCAATATATAAACGCCATAATCCCATATTACAAAAAGTGGCACGAATGCCCTCAGGGAAATATAATGTCTTTGGTACATTTATCCGCCGCAAAAGTAAACCCTTGAGTACACCTTCATAGTACAGTTCGGGCTTGCGATACTCCATACCCTCTGGCGGCCCCTCTGTCATCAGCTTCTCCGCGTCAAGCTTCCCCCAATGCACATTTGCACGGGCGAATGCCATACGTGCACCCTCTATGCAGACCGATCACTTAATAGCATCAAGCCAAGGACAAGCGCCCGCAATTCGCTTCACGAGCCCGAAGTAACTGCTCGGAATTGGCTCCACCGGCCATAGCCGGACAATCAAGTCCTTCATGGCTAGTTCGGCCGCCTGGTGCAGTTTGACCAGCTGCTTTAGCTGATCGATAAAGGGCACCAGATAGTTCGGTGCCAAATATTGCAACCATAAATCCCTCTCCGTAGACTTCTTTTCCTTGGTTCGGTAGAATTGGGCGGCATCTGATATGCTGCGAGGAAGATCATAAGCGCCTCGAAAAATAAGAATTGACTTGCAGCAAAATTCTTCCCATCATCATGAATAAATGGATGAGAATATAGAAGGCCTTACCAGTCGCAACTTTCCGGGCATCTTGAATGTCCCGTACAGCACTTCGGGCTTCTTCCCGGGCATGTTCCGCAGCTTGGAGCGCTTGGGCGAGTTTGGCTTCATTCTCTATTACACTCTGCTCCAAGCCCTCGCTTTTCTTCACAGCCTCCTGGAGCTCCCGCTCAGCTGTGACAACCCCGGCCTCGTCTTTTTCACGAAGTGCCTGTTCGGCGGCAGCCTTCTTGCTGGCATCATCCACAGCCTTCTTTAGTGCCTCATATTTGACACTCGCTCCTAGGGAATACAACACAAATACTTTTCAATAAGCACAATTACTTATTTGTGCCTAATGCAAGACAATGTTTTATCATACCTTGTTTGTCTTCTAATTGCTTCCTCACGCGGCCAAGTTCTTCCTCGGCCCGTTCCAGCCTCCGCTTCAGTTTGGACACTTCCACATTATGAGCGGTCGTCTTCTCCGCAGACGCCTGTATTCAAACAAAGGGGTACATGTCATTAACATAAGTTACCACGACAAGAGAGGATTTGATCCCCTGCCCGGCTCCCTCTCCTCTGTCGGACAGTGTATCAGGGGCTACTACTCATACAATGACGATTCCTCAAAGGTTTCTTGCGAAACTTACCTCAAAGGCCTTTATAAGGCCAAGGCAGGACTCGTTCAGACCGCTCTCGGCGGACTGAATCTTTTCAACCACCGCACCCATAAGGGTCCGATGTTCATCGACGATAGACGCGTTCTTTAACGCCGTCGATAGACCGCCTGGCAGCTCTGTCTGAACAGAGGTTGCCGGCGGAGTAGGCAGGCCCCCCACCATTGAAGGTGGCTGCTCGTCCAATCCGGGAGCCTTAGAGGTCTCCCGGACTTGGTCCGACTGCGGGCCGAACCCATGGTCGCCCCCGCTGACGGCACACTCCGGGGCCATCGCTCCCGTGTGTCCGGCCCCAGTGATATGCCCCCCTTGTAGCGACCCGACCCGAATGGATCAAGTCTCTGTGCTTTCGTGTCATCCCTGGATCGGTATGCTGACACATAGTACTCGAAGGATTTATAACAGAGGTAAATCACATGTATAAAGTAACGTAAATACTATTACCTCAATCCAAATATAGAGGAAGCAACAAGGCTGTGGATTCCCATCAACACCAACGGCAAAGTTGAGTATAGGAAATTGTAACCCTAACGTATCACTTACTAAATAAATGCGAAAAGTCTCGCAACATGAAAAGTTGCAGCCAAAACAATTCACACATGGAATATCTTGGCAATGTAACACATAGAGAGTAATGAAGGAATAAGCCTATACTACATGCATATATGGCTGGTGGAAAAGCTCTATGGTTATAAGGTTTTGCGAAAAGCCAATTTTTCCCTACTGCAAAGAAATAATTTTGTTTAACTATCATGGTGTTTGTTAAACATTGAGAATGGTTGACAGCATCCTCAATCCTAATTAAAAGTACTCACTAAAACCCAAACAAATTATATTAAGTAACATGATGAGATCAACAAGATAATCCAAGAACTAGATACTCAAGATGTCCATAACAGGGACACGGCTAATCATGATTAGTTTATACACTCTGCGAGAGGTTTAGCACTTTTCCCCACAAGACTCGATCGCCTCCGTTTGGTTTCTCGCTTTACATGGTGTTTGAGAGACGGATGGCCGAGACATAGTCTTTCGAAGCGTTTGCACCTTACGATGGGTAGACCGTACCACCTACAACCCCTACATCAGCTAGTCTACCACTTGTAAGAGTTCACACGACTTAATCAACTATGCGAGCCCATAATGGCTTGTGGCTGCACACGGAAGTTACTAGCATGAATGATCTTATGATCCCTTTGAGCACAGGTGGCGGTCCGAAGAAAAACAGGCAAGTCTGATGAAAACCAGGTGCCTCAATCCACCCGGATGTGTGTTTAAGTTGCCACCTTAAATAAACCATTAATTTAACAATCTCACATCTGTCATGGAATACACTCACCCAATCTACGTCTACTAGCATAGCATAGCATAATAAGCAAACGTAGAAGTAACTCCCAAGGTCTCATAAGTAAAACAGGTAATAGGTACTACCTCAATCTACTTCCCATCCCACAATTTATTTTAGATCCTAATCATGCAAGTGTTTGAGGATTGATCTAATGCATAAAAACTGGGTATGAGAAAGTATGATCAAAGTGTTACTTGCCTGCAAAGTTGATGAAGATAATTCGCACTCAAAACTCTTGATAGTTCTACTCGTCACACCCCGGTCAATCTATCGTAATCAAGCAATAGCAGCCACACATAAGCAATCACTCAAAACATCGGAAAGAACGAAGAAAACAAATTGGAAAACATCAAAACCAAGCAAATAACTCTTGCAACATAAAACAATTTCTAACAGTACCAAAATTATGTGAATTGGGCCTTATCAGAAAGTTTAGGTCAAGAGCTTGATTTGCAAAAGAATCAACTAAATCGAGATTCTGAAACTCAAGTTACGATCAAACGAAGTTTGAATACAAATCTGTTTGAATTCAAATTTTAAAACTTTCAAAAACATGTTTGAGTTGGATTACTGGAAAGAGGAGATCGTAACGAAGAAGTGGCCGTTGGTTTCGTTGAATTTGGAATAACGAGTAAAAAGTTATGAGGGTTTTAAGATTAGGGACTAATCTGTAAATAAAATATCTACAAAGAAGTCCCTGGCCGAAAACTAGAATTAAAAAAAGATCTAAAAGGCGGACGTTCGTTACCGAACGCTAACTAGTGAAATTCGTTCGCTCCAAAGCCTAAACTAACGAACGCTCTCTAAATAAACTAAACAACAAAAAAAAAAACCGTTTTTTTAGAAAAACCAAAGTAAACCTAACCCTAAAAAAAAATAAACCGGACCGGGCTTATGCGGTTTTTATTTACCGGTTCGGGGCGGATCGGGTCCGGCGGCTTCCTTGGCAGCGGCGAGCGAGCATCGGGCGTGGTTGCGAGGTGCTCGGTGGCGAGGCAGCGGAGGCGACGCTAACGCGAAGCAAGGCGAGAAGAGGAGGTTGGCGGCGTCGGCGGTGTCCATGAGGGACGGGGCGAAGCGGCGAGGCGGTGGATCTCGCCGGCGACAGCGGTGGTTCTGTGGCCAAGGTGGCGAGAGAGAGAGAGAGAGAGGCGAACGGGCGGGCGGCGCCCTTTATAAGAGGGAGGAGGCGAGATGGCGTGGAGGAGGGGCATGGCGGCGGAGTCCGTGGAGGCCCGGCGGCGGCGTCTTGGCTCGGAGTCCCTCCGAGCTCGAGACGATGAGGAGGTGGGCTGGGCAGCTGGCTGGGTGGCTGGGTGGAGAGAGCCGAGAGAGAGAGAGAGAGAGAGAGAGAGAGAGAGAGAGAGAGAGAGAGAGAGAGAGAGAGAGAGAGAGCCCGGCTGGCACTATTCAAGCGTTTTTTAAACAAAATTTCATAGAACTAAAATAATAAAAACAAAAATAATTAAAACTTTTATATAGGCATATAATATATCAAAATTTTCAGAAAAAGATTTCCTACAACATGGACATTTCTATAGCATTAAATAAAATTCACACAAATTCAAATAAAGCAAAAAGTGCTTACGGTCCAATAAAATCCAACGAAAATCATTTTAAAAAATACCAAAATGAATTCAAATTTATTTCTCTCCATTTTTTGATGTAGGGAATCATGTTACCCTATTTTCCATATAATTTATTTTTGGAGAAAAATATTTGAATAAAACTCAAATAACTCCAAATTAAAAATAAATTCAAAAGAACTTTGAATTTAATTCTTTGAAACTCCCTGCTCATATTTCATATGTTTTGAAGAAGTCATTTTATCTTAAGCTCGTGAAAATCATTGAGTTGCATAAAGTTTCAGAATTGGAAATATTTTCAAATGAAATTCAAATATTTTCAACACCCTTGTCATTTAAATAAATGGAAGAAGTCATGTCATCTTCTCCGGGTTTTGTGATGAAGAGTATTTGAATTCACGAAAAGCATAAAAGCAAAATGAAAGTTTGGGAAAGTCCTTTTATTCCTCTCATTTAACTTTCAAAAGTTTGAATTCACTCACTTTCAGGTCAATTAATCAAACAATCAATCAAAACTATCTATTTATTATAACATTCCAAAATTTAGAATTTTGGAATGTTACCTCAATCCGAGCCACATCGAGGCGACACATAATGTCGCTACCGGACTTTGGGGAAGGGGCCTCTGGAGGCGTCTCGCTTGCCAAAGCGTCCGAGCTCGGCGAATCCTCGGATGAGGACTGGCCGGCGCGGGACCTTGCCAGACTGTGAAAAATATAGCAACAGTTAAAACTATTATACCCAAAAGCAATGCCGGACGCATATGCATGTTCGGATCTTGTACACTTACGACTTCTCTAGGGGCTGGGCCCTGGGATCCCACTCCGGACTGCTGTCGGCAGCCGGGGTGGATGCCTCTGGGAGGGAACCTTTTCTCCTCTTGGGCGATTCAGCCTCCAGGGACGAGGAAGCTACGCGTTTCTTCCCACCTCCAGTTGAGGCTCGCCCTCCTGCACTTCTTCCTCTTAGTCTTCCGAAGAGGGGCGTCGCCTGAGTCTTGAATTTGCGTCGAAGCCTCGCGGTGTGGAGGCCACCCCGGGTCTTCTTGACCTTCTTGGAGGCCTCCTTCTTCGGTGCCTCGTAAGGCGCGGGGACCGGCATCTTCGTCAGAAGAGGTCCTGCCGGTTCCTCCGGCAACGGGGCCGGACAATGTATACGCTCCACTTTCTTTATCCATCCCTGAGGTCACGATGAAACATGATTAGGAAGTCGCCCACATGACATGCCAGCTGAAGCGTAAATAGACAGAGCTTGGCTGTGACTTACCGAGCTTGGAGAATGGGATAACTGATACCCACGGTCCTCGGTGGGGCCCGGCCATGATTTGCCGGACTTAAAGAGCACCTTCCAGATATCCTTGTGGGAGGAATCGTAAAGCTCCGAAGGTTTTGTGCTTTCGGCGGTCGAACTCCCACAGTACAAGCTCGGCTGACAAGGGAGAACCAGGCGAACTAGCATCACCGGACTACATCCACAAGTTTGGCGTCCCTATCGACCACGCCACGAAGGCGCGTGCGAGCAGTGACAACTCATCCGGACGAGACCAGTTCGGGCCCTTCTCGGGCCAGGATGTGAGCCGCGGCGGACTCGGATCTGAACTCTGGGCGGCCGCCCACTTTTGCAGCGTGGTTCGGTGATATAGAACCCTTCGCTGCTGCCACTCCTTGTGAGTCGTTGAAGGCACCCATCGGCCAAACGGCCTTGGGCATCTTGCTCACCATGGCTCCGCTGCACTCGGCGTGTTCGCCACTCACCACCTTGGGCTTCCCATTAAAAATCTTTAGCCACAGGCCGAAGTGAGGTGAGATCCGAAGAAAAGCCTTGCACACGACGATGAACGTCGAGATATTGAGGAAGGAGTTGGGGGAAAGATGATGAAAATCAATCCCGTAGTAATACATGACTCCGCGAACGAATGGGTGCAGGGGAAACCCGAGCCTGCGGACAAAATGGGGAAGGAACACAACTCTCTCGTGAGGTTCTGGAGTAGGGACGACCTGTCCCGCCGGGGGTAGACGGTGGCCGATCTTCTGAGCCAGATACCCAGCATCCCGGAGCTTCTTAATATCCTTCTCCCGGACTGTAGAGGCCATCCATCTGCCTCCTGCTCCAGATCCGAACATCTTTGGAAAGCCTCTCTTTGGTGGAAAGGAAGAGTGTCTGGGCGTTAGGGCTCGAAAAGAGGGGAATGAGCTTGCGGAAGGAGAAAGCCCGTTCGCCTCCCGCTCGCCACAATTAGCAGTGCGGTTAGATTACCCATGCCCGTATTGATGAGAATCCCGTGATAAGGGGGCACGATCTCTGCATTGACAAGACGTGTCAAGGGAACCGCCTCGCAATATGCGTTGTGGCTGGTTGTGGGAAGACGGTTCGAATAATGACCAGACCGTAATGACACGTCGTGTTGCTTGAAAAGTTGTCAGCAAATTGCATTTGCAAAACATCATTCTCTCTACGGTGGCATACGAAGATCATCTTGTGGATCCGGACATGGTTTGAGTGTTCAATAAGTACCTTGGCGAATTCGGAGGAGGAACCCGCCCTGCAATGCCGAAGACAAGACTGCGCACTGGACTCATCGTCATTGAAGCTTGGTTCAGGGGCTACTGAGGGAGTCCTGGATTAAGGGGTATCCGGGCAGCCGGACTGTGTACTACGTCCGGACTATTGAAGCGTGAAGATACAAGACTCAAGACTTCAGCCCGTGTCCGGAAGGGACTTTCCTTGGCGTGGAAGGCAAGCTTGGCGATCCGGATATTATATTTCCTTCCTTGTAACCGACTCCATGTAAACCCTAGCCCTCTCCGGTGTCTATATAAACCGGAGAGGTTGGTCGTTAGAAGGACGATCACAATTACCATCATACCATCATAGGCTAGCTCTTAGGGTTTAGCCTCTACAATCTCGTGGTAGATCTAGTCTTGTAATACCCATGTCATCAATATTAATCAAGCAGGAAGTAGGGTTTTACCTCCATCGAGAGGGCCCGAACCTGGGTAAACATCTGTGTCCCTTGCTTCTTGTTACCATCAGCCTTGACGCACAGATCGGGACCCCCTACCCGAGATCCGCTGGTTTTGACACCGACAAAGGTCCCATATAATCAAAGCCCCAAACATCAAATGGTTCAATAACAAGTGAATAATTCATATGCATTTCTTGACGTCTACTTATATTACAAATTCTTTGACATTCATCAAAAGATTGTACAAACTTGCGGGCATCCTTGAAGAGAGTAGGCCAATAAAAACCGGATTGCAATACCTTATGTGCAGTTCTATCTCCAGCGTGGTGTCCTCCATAAGATTTGGAGTGACACTTGCGTAGATCTGTTCCTGTTCATGCTCAGGTACACAATGTCTAATAACACCATCTACTCCTTCTTTATAAAGATGGGGGTCATCCCAAAAGTAATGCCTCAAATCATAGAAAAACTTTTTCTTTTGCTGGTATGTGAAGCTAGGTGGTATAAATTTAGCAACAATGTAATTAGCATAATCAACATACCATGGAGTACTACGAGAATTACTTATAACCTTTAATTGTTCATCAGGGAAGCTATCATTAATAGGTAGTGGGTCATCAAGAACATTTTCTAACCTAGAAAAGTTGTCTGCAACGGGGTTCTCAGCTCCTTTTCTATCAACAATATACAAATCAAATTCTTGTAGCAAGAGAATCCATCTAATAAGTCTAGGTTTAGCATCTTTCTTTTCCATCAGATATTTAATAGCAGCATGATCAGTGTGAATAGTTACTTTAGAATCAACAATATAAGGTTTGAACTTACCACAAGCAAATACAACTGCTAACATTTCATTTTCAGTAGTAGCAAAATTTCTTGAGCATTTTATAGAGTCTTACTAGCATAATGGACAACATTTAATTTCTTATCAACTCTTTGCCCCAGAACAACACCTACAGCATAATCACTAGCATCACACATAATTTCAAAGGCTAAACTCCAATCAGGTGGCTGAACAATAGGTGCAGGGATCAATGCTTTCTTAAGTATTTCAAATGCTTCTACACAATCATCATCAAAGACAAATGGTATATCTTTTTGTAATAAATTAGTCAGAGGCCGAGAAATTTTTGAGAAGTCCTTAATGAACCTCCTATAAAATCTGGCGTGACCAAGGAAACTTCTTATACCTTTGATGTCTTTGGGACATGGCATCTTTTCAATAGCGTCAACCTTGGCTTTATCAACTTCAATACCTCTTTCATAAACTTTATGCCCCTAGACAATACCTTCATTAACCATAAAGTGACACTTTTAACAATTAAAAACAAGATTAGTTTCTTCACATCTCTGCAAAACTCGATCAAGATTGCTCAAGCAATCATCAAAAGAAGATCCATAGAAGGAAAAGTCGTCCATAAAAACCTCACAAATCTTTTCACAAAAGTCAGAGAATATAGCCATCATGCATCTTTGAAAGGTAGCAGGTGCATTGCAAAAACCAAAAGGCAAACGTCTATAAGCAAAGGTACCAAAAGGGCAAGTAAAAGTAGTCTTTGATTGATCCTTGGCTGACACAGGTATTTGAAAGAAACCGGAATAACCATCTAGAAAGCAATAATGTGTATGTTTGCATAGTCTTTCTAGCATTTGATCGATAAAAGGTAAGGGGTAATGATCTTTCTTAGTAGACTTATTTAATTTATGGAAATAATTACCTTCCTATAACCTGTAATAATTCTTTGCGGAATCAATTCATCTTTATCATTAGGAACAACAGTAACACCTCCCTTCTTAGGGACACAATGAACAGGTGTCGGTGTCAAAACCGGCGGATCTCGGGTAGGGGGTCCCGAACTGTGCGTCTAAGGCGGATGGTAACAGGAGGAAGGGGACACGATGTTTACCTAGGTTCAGGCCCTCTTGATGGAGGTAATACCCAACTTCCTGCTTGATTTATCTTGATGATATGAGTAGTACAAGAGTTGATCTACCACGAGGTCGTAGAGGCTAAACCCTGGAAGCTAGCCTATGGTATGATTGTTGTTGTCCTACGGACTAAACCCTCTGGTTTATATAGACACCAGAGGGGGCTAGGGTTACACAGAGTAGGTTGCATGGGAGGAGATCTTCATATCCGTATCGCCAAGCTTGCCTTCCACGCCAAGGAGAGTCCCATCCGGACACGAGACGAAGTCTTCAATCCTGTATCTTCATAGTCCAACAGTCCGGCCAAAGGATATAGTCCGGCTCCCCGGATACCCCCTAATCCAGGACTCCCTCAGTAGCCCCTGAACCAGGCTTCAATGACAATGAGTCCGGCGCGCAGATTGTCTTCGGCATTGCCAAGGCGGGTTCCTCCTCCGAATACTCCATAGAAGATCTTGAACACAAGGATAGTGTCCGGCTCTGCAAAACAAGTTCCGCATACCACTGTAGAGAGAATAATATTTCCACAAATCTAATCCGCTGACACACTTGATAGCATGACATCATACCACGTCCCGGTCATTATTCGAACCGTTTTTCTTGGCACGTCTTGTCGAAGCAGAGATCGTGTCCCCTTATCACGGGATTCTCATCAATACGGGCGTGGGTAACCCAACCACGCCATCAATTACGGCGCTTGGGGAATAAGCGGGTTTACGTGGCTAGTGGGGGCGTATAGTTTCGTCCGTCTTTATAAAGGGATAAGAGTTCGCCTTTTTTCACCCATGCCTTCTTCCTCCTTGCACACCCATTCTCGCGCACTCGAGCTCCAACACCCAAGTTCGCACCTTTCCCCTCACAATGCTCCAACCATGTCCGGAGCGGGAGGCAAGTGGATGAAATCCTCCGTCATGAAGGAGGACATCAAAAAGCTGCGGGGAGCCGGATACTTGGCCGCGGATATCGCGCACCGGCTGCCCGACGAAGGGCAGATCGTCCCTACCCCGGAACCTTACGAGAGGGTTGTTTTTCTCACCCACTTCGTCCGTGGACTGGGGTTCCCCCTTCACCCGTTCTTCCGCAACCTCATGTTCTACTACGGGCTGGACTTCCATGATCTGGCCCCGAACTTCATCCTCAACATCTCGGAGTTTATCGTCGTGTGCGAGGCCTTCCTCCGCGTCCAGCCCCACTTCGGCCTGTGGCTGAAGACCTTCAATGTCAAGCCGAAGGTTGTAGGCGGCCAGCAAGCGGAATGCGGAGGCGCCATGGTGGGCAAAATGCCCAATGTCACATGGCTCGAGGGCTCCTATGTGGAGACCATAAAAGGGTGGCAATCGGGGTGGTTCTACATCACCGAGCCGCGCGACACCAATTGGGTGGCAGCCCCCGAGTTCCGATCCAGAATCCCCATGCGGCTTACCTCCTGGAAAGAGAAGGGCTTGTCCTCGGGTTCATCGGTGGAGCTGGCCGGACTCCAGAAATGTATCCGGAACATGATAAGCAAGAAACTCAAGCTTGTCAATGTGGTCCAGGTCATGCTCTTCCACCGGATCCTCCCGTGTCAACAACGGGCGTTTAATTTATGGGAGTTTGACCAGGCCCAGCACCAGACTCTGCGCGAGCTCTTTGACATGACGTACAAGGACGTCTGGAGGGTGCTGTTCAAGGGCGCCGAGGTCCCCTCTTCCCTTACCGAGGACCGCGGACTTAGCGCGACGCGCCCTGCGAATCCGGTAAGTTCTCTACACCTTATAGGGTATTTACTTTCCCCAGTTTAATCATGTGCGGGATCTGAGCTCCCATGCCTTTGATAGGACTGGGTGGAGACAATGAGGGCAGATCGTATGCCCCCCCCCCCCCTGCCTGAAGATCCCGCCAACGCTCTCCTAGCGGAGATGCTGACTCCGACACCTTATGAGGTGCCAGAGAAGAAGACCAAGAAGAAGAAGGCCGCGGGTACTCGAAAGAGTTCCTAGCGTCACGTGATATCGGACTCATCGTCCGATAACTCCGAGACGCACTCCTCTCGTGAAGACGAGGAGGAGGAAGATGAAGGTTCTCCCCCTCCAGCCCGGGGAGACAAGAAAAGGAAGGCTGCCCCAACCGGGGAGGCCGAAGGGTCCAAGAAGGGAAGGACTCTCCTTCAGGACTGTTCCACGACCACCGCTCATAGCGAAGATGAGTGGTGGACCAGGGACAAGCCCCTGGCGAAGTCGTAAGTATTCGGAGACCAGAGTAATTCATGGTATGCTTTTATTGCACTGCTTCTCCTTACGCCGAATATGATTATGCAGTCCGCCTCGAGCCCGCATCGACGTATCTTCGTCGGATGGTTCTTTGGACCCGTCAGCTATGAGTAGCGATTCACTTCTGACCGCCTCCTCCCCTCGCCCTACGGACAACGTCGAGGTGTTGTCTCAAAGGGCACCAAGCCGAGGGGAGGTAGTCCTGGAGGCACCTCAAGGCGACCTTCCAGACCCTGGGCGCAAAGGGAGCAAGACTCCCACGGGCTCCAAGTTCGGCCCTCAACCGAACACCGCACCGGAACCACCAGTGGTCCCGGACTCCGGCAGGCGGCCCCCTGTTAAGAGGGGCAAGCCGCCCGTGCTGGTGACCTCTGTCCATCCAGAGGCACCGGACAACTTGCTGGAAGCGCTTTTGTCGGAGTAATGGGCCACGGGTAGGCAAACCCGAGCCCCCGGAAATTTCAAAGCATCGGTGCAGGCTGCGCCCCTCAAGACCCCAAGACGAAGAGCCGCTTCCGAGAGTCGGCGGAAGAGCCGCCGACTGCCCCTCTCGGTCGAGACCCAAAGACGGCTTCGAGATAATCCGACTCCCAACAGGCGGCTTCCAGAGAAGCCGGCGGAGTCGGCCCGCGACTCCCACCACCTCCTGCCTACGCAACAACGGAGGGATGGGGTGCGGCCGCCGCGCGGCCCATCCCTGCCATGTTCACGAAGGGCAGGCATGGCCACAGTGCACCGTATTGACGGAGATCTCCATCCGGCGCGACACTGTTGCCATGCCGACCATGACATCAGCCCCGTGGGCGGCGCCCTGAGCCCACGACGGCCTGTCTGTACGATCCAGAGACGGCGGGACCCGCCTGTCGGCGAAGTGCGAAAACGGCGAGCGCTGCAAAACGGACCCGTTGGGAGTCGGCGGCCCGTCAATGGGCCCCGCGCCATTAACCGAAAAAAGGCGAGGAATAGCAACATGATACGCCCGTCGGTAGCGGCAGCATTGCCATGACCCCATGACCAAGCCAGCGTCATTAGAGCGCAGCTACAATATTCATGAGCGGCAAGACCACCTGCGCGGACAAAACTGTCGGCCCAATCTTTGAGCCCGTCGGTAGGGGCCCACTAGACAGGCGGGCCCCAGCAGTCGGCGGAGAAGGCGGCGACACGAGAGACAGACGGGCTGGGACCCGCGCCCAGCCAGATTACCATTGTACCCCGAAGTAGGCCTATCTCAACCCCCGGGCACCCATGCAAGAGGTTGGACCCTAATAGCTTTAGACACACATAGAGGAAGAGAAGAGCTAGCCGTGCCCTTCTCCTTCCTCACCCGAACAACTCAAGGAGCAACCTTGTACCCACTTTGCCATAGTGATCATGCGGAGACCCCTTGAGCAGCGATAAGGGTATTATCTCCACGGAGAGCCCTGAAGCTAGGTAAGATCTGCCGGCGTGCATGCCTTCGCCTCATCCCGTTTCCAGGCACCGGCGACGTTCTTCTCGCCCCCACCATGATAAGCCATCCTTTGGCATATGTCGCACCCAACCCCCGACATTTGGCGCCCACCGTGGGGCTAGGTGCACCATCGTCCGGAGACCTACTCCGGGCGGGAACCCTTCCTCCTCGGCGGCGCAGCCAGCCCGCACGCGCAGACGGTCTGCGCCGATGCGCTCCACGGCGCTGAGATCGCCTGCGCGGCCAGCTGCCTCGCCGAACTTGTCGGCGAGGTTCGCTTCTCCGACGAGCCTGCATCCGACACAGGCAAGGGCGGCCCCGAGAGCCTCCTCGTGGGCCTCCTCGACCAACTCCACGTCGCCGGCGAGCCTGCCACGGACTTGGAGTCCGTAGGCTCCACCGACCCGATGCTGGTCGACTCCGACACCGCGTCGCTCGACGCATTCCCCACCAACGTGGTGGTCTACGATGAGCCGCTCCCTCGCGTCGAGAGCGGCACAAGGTCGTTGCCTAGCACTTTGCTGATAATGAAGGGGCCTTCCCAAGGCGCCGACAGCTTGTGCTGGCTGGCTGTTCGCTGGATCAGCCGGAGCACAAGGTCGCCCTCTTGGAAAGATCTCGGCTTGACCTTCCTGTTGTAGTAGCAGCGCAGGCTCTGCTGGTAGATGCTGGACCGGCTGAGTGCCAACAGCCGACCCTCTTCCAGCAGATCGACGCCGTCTTGACGTGCTTCTTCCGCTTCCTCCTCGGTGTACATGGTGACTCGCGGGAGTCGAACTCTATGTCCGTTGGGATGACGGCATCAGCACCGTGAAGCGAGGAAGAAAGGTGTGAAGCGGTTGACTTGTTTGGAGTCGTCGCAAACTCGGAGGGCGGTGGCAACTCCTCAAGCCAACAGCCGACCGAACGCTCCAGTGGTTCGACCAGTCGAGGCTTGATGCCAGACAGGATGAGGCCGTTTGCTCACTCCACCTGGCCGTTTGACTTCGGATGGGCAACGGACGCTAAGTCCAGTCGGATGCCTTGTGTTGCGCAGAAACGGGCCAGGGCGCCTTTGGCAAAATTTGTGCCATTGTCGGTGATGATGCTGTGTGGTACGCCGTACCGAGTCGTGATGTCGGCGATCAAAGTCACTGCATTCGGACCATTCAACTTCTTGATGGGCTTTACTTCTATCCACTTGGTGAACTTGTCTACCACGACAAGTAAATGAGTCAGGCCCCCTCGTGCCGCTTTGAATGGTCCCACCATGTCCAGGCGCCAAACAGCAAAAGGGCCAGGCGATGGGGATAGTCTTGAGTGCGGAAGCCGGCTGATACGGCTTGGAGCGGAACATCTAGCACCCCTTGCATTTTTGGACTAATTCCTTGGCCTCTTCTAGGGCGGTTGGCGAGAAGAAACCGTGTCGGAAGGCTTTGGCGACGAGTGCTCTTGAGGCCGCATGGTGGCCGCACTCGCCTTGATGAATGTCTTCGAGAATCGCTTGGCCTTGCTCTGGCTCGACGCATCGCTGATAATGGTGGCCGCACTCGCCTTGATGAATGTCTTCGAGAATCGCGGAAGCACCCTCACAGAAGTTCTCGTCATCGGTCATGGCCAGCATTCCGGTGAAGGAGCTCATGACCGTCTCGACGCGGCTCTGCAAGACCTAACCGCGCCTATTCCGGAAGACGCTGACGCTGAGATGCTGGAGGCACGCCGCCTTCAGCTCGTCGAAGGCGCGAGGAAGCTGGCAAGAATGAGAGGCTTGTCAGAAGCCTACCAGCGTGAGATGGATCGCGTTGTGGGCGGCTCGCCGGCCCCGACTGGGCCTAGCCACCTAGGCACGGTCCAACAGCGCGGCGTGGCCATCGCCAACCTGTTCGGGGCCAATCGCTCTGTGTACGCCACGCCTGCGGAGAACATCCGCGCCGCCTAAGCGGCGGCGGACGAGCTGGCAACTTCGAGGGTTAAGAGCGCCGCCTGATGATGGAGCGAGTCCAGCAGCTCCTCGGCAGCGGCTGCAGCGCGAAGCGAGGCCGCTGCCGCGCGGGCGCCGCAACGACAAAACGACGACCTGCCTCCCCGCCGAGATCAAGGCACACATCTCGGACACCGACTGGCGGTGTCCGCGGAAGAAAAAACAAGGATCTGGCTGTCAGCCATAGTCAGACTCATATTTCCATCGAGCACGACCAATACGGTCGCCCAAGAGCAGTGGAACGGCGGGACGACTATCTGCCTCCTCCTCCTCGCAAGGAAAGGCGAGTCTCCCCGCCACCCGTCGAGCATCCGACTCTCGGCGACCGCCTTGGCCGCCGAGAGGGAGTCGGAGAAAACGACGCCCGCCACCGGATCGACCGACTCCATCGATCCTGGCGCTGGAAGAAGAAGACGAGTTAGGTCCGCCTGTTTGGACCTCGCATCCGAGACGAGCCCTTTCCCGGAGGGTTCACGCTCCCCGAGATACACCCAAGTACACCGCCTCCGTAAAGCGAAAGATCGGCTGGTCGACTACTCCACGGCCGTCAACATAGCGAACGGCAACAAGCGTGTTGCTGTAAAGTATGTTCCGCTCATGCTCCAGGGCACGGCCCGGACATGGTTGAACAACCTGAAGCCCCGCAGCATCAACAGCAGGGTCGACTTCACCGAAGCCTTCGTCCGCAATTTCACAAGCACGTACAAGCAACCTCCCAAGCCTCGCCAGCTTTCCTTGTGCGTGCAAGGCCCCAACGAGTCGATTCACGACTACCTCACGCGCTGGGCCGAGCTTCGGAACTCCCGCGAGGGCGTGCACGAGGTGCAAGCTATCGAGTACTTCACTGTTGGGTGCAGAGAAGGCACCCTCCTCAAGCACAAGCTCCTCTGCGACGAGCCGGAGACCCTCGACGAGCTGCTGATCATAGCAGACAAGTACGCTACAGCAGCAGACTCCTCCATGAAGGCGGAGATTGAAGTCAGTGCGACCGGCAAAGTGGCTCCTCAGGCTCCCAGAACTCCGTCTAGAGACACCAGTTGGCAACAGCAACAGAACGATCACAAGCGCAAGGCCCCACAGCCGGCTTCCAGTAGCCGGCAGGTTGTGACAGTTGAAGACCAACAGCCGGAGGGGCAGCCTCCGGCCAAGCGACAGAAAGGCGGCAACTCCAACTGGTTGCGGCCTTCTCTTCTGAGCAGACTCTAGATGGTCCTGCAAGTTCCATAGCGGCCTTGAAGCCGTCAAACCACACCACCGGAAGTGCCACCGCTCACCAGATCGCCAAAGGAGAAGGCCTCCTGCCTCCCCTTTCTGGGCCGTCGCCTCCACCGCCGCCCGGCAGCGGTGTCGAGCCGGTCGGCGCGTCAAAGACGAGTACCCTGAAGAGCACGGAGCCTATGTGGTGTTCACCAGTGTGGCCGACGATCAACACAGCAGGCGGCAGCAGCAACAAGAGATGAATGCAGAGCATCGGATACTCGAGTTCATGCCTTTGGTCAGAGAGGCCCTATCGGTTGGAGCGGGCTGATCACCCAGAAGGTGATGCGAATCCGGGCTCCTACGCCTGGTCTTGGGAGCCACCCTTGCTGCGGATAAGCGGGCGCTCGCTTCTCATGATCTTGATGAAGCGGAGGCAGTAGCATCAACATCTGTACAAGGACACGATGGAGAAGTTAGGAATCAAGCAAAGACAGCTTGAGCAGCGGACTGTGTTCCACGGCATTGTACACAGCCTTTCCTGCTCACCGATCGGCAAGATCTTGATAGATGTCCTCTTTGGGGACAAAGATCATTTCCGCCGAGAGCGAGTCTGGTTCGAAGTGGTGGACCTCGAAAGTCCGTACCACGCTCTGCTTGTCCGACCTGCCTTGGCCAAGTTCATGGCGGTCCCCCTCGCCTACCTCAAGATGAAGATCTGCGAGTTCAAGGGATTCGACCGTGGCAGCGACTACAGAAAGTCATCCGCTTCTTGCGGCTGCAAGCGATCGGGTAGCCGAGTCCACAGTGATCGCAGTGAGAGCGGCTTCTTGATCGGGTTGTGGCGATGGCCAGCAAGCAGCCGAGATATCGCCCAACCCCAAGGATTCGAAGTGAGGGCTCGTCAAGCCGGCCAAAAGCGAAGAAGATACCCTTGGACCCGGAGCACCGGAGAGGTCTGTTATCATAGGTGCAAACCTTGACAGCAAATAGGAAAAGCGAGCTGGTCGATTTCCTCCGTGAGAATCGGGACATTTTCGCATGGTCCCTAAAGACATTCCAGTGTACGGCGAAATTCGCCAAGCACAAGTTACATGTCCGATCTGATGTGAAGCTTGTCAGGTAGCCCTTGCGCCGCTGTCGGAAGAAGAAGAGTTGTTGGAGAAGAGATAGCCGGGTCCTAGCAGCGGTTTCATTATGGAAGTGTTCTTTCCGTAATGGTTAGCAAACCGATCACAGCGCAAGAAGAAGAACAAGCGTGGCGGATGTGTATTGACTACACAAGCCTCAACAAAGCTTGCCCCAAGGACCTATTAGCTCTGCCGAAATTGACCAGTGATAGACTCCATAGCGGATCACGAGCTGTTGAGCTTCTTAGATGCATATTCAGGATATCACCATATCAAGCTGAACCGGTGACGGTGAAGACCGCCTTCATCACGCCGTTTGGAGCCTACGCTGCGACCATGACGTTCGACTTAAGGAATCTGGCGCCACCTTTCAGCGTTGCATGCGAAGTGCCTCCTCAAGCAACTCGGCGAAGCCCATGCGTCTCGTGGATGATGTGGTGGTGAAGACGAAAGCGAGGAACACTGCTGGAAGACCTTAAGGAGACCTTTGAGAACCTGCGCCGATTCGAGATCAAGCTCAACCACGAAGTGCATCTTGAGGTACCGGCCGGCCAACTCCTTGGTTTCTGGTCTCTGAGCAGCGGCATAGAGTGCAACCTGTGAAGATCTAGGCCATCGAGAGGATGGAAGTACCCGCCGACTGCTATATGTGCAAAAGTTCACGGCTGCTTGGCATCCATCGATCGATTCATCGGTCGGTTGGCGAAAGCTCTCCTTTATACCAGCTCATGAAAGACCACCTTCTTGAATGGAACCACAAAGCGAGACGAAGCTTTTCTCCAGTTGAAGAAAATCTGACTACTCCCCCGTCTTTGGCGGCCCCGACTCCTAAAGAGCCCATGCTCCATACATTACCGCCGCTTGACCGGGTAGTCAGACTGATCATTGTAGTTGAGCGGAAGGAGGAAGGCAAGGCGCTACTGTCGAGAGACAAGTATATTACTGAAAGGAAATCGCCGACCTCCAAGGAGAACTACCCCCACTACCAGAAGATGTGCTACGGCGTGCACTTCACCGCCAAGAAGTTGAAGCCTTACTTTCAAGAGCATCCAATCATTGTGGTTTGCGCAGCCCCACTAGCCGAGATCATCGGAAGCCGAGATGCTTCTGGCCGAGTGGCCAAATGGGCCATAGAGCTGGCCCCCTGCACCATCTACTACCAGCCCCGCACCACCATTAAGTCGCGAGCACTGGCCGACTTCCTCGTCGACTGGGCCAAGACCCAGTACCTGCCGCCAGCGCCCGACTCCACCCATCGGCGGATGCATTTCGATGGCTCCAAGATGCGCACCGGCTTGGGAGCGGCGTTATCCTCACTTCCCCCAAAGGCGACAAGCTCAAGTATGCGCTGCAGATCCATTTCGCCGCCTCCAACAACGTCGCCGAATACGAGACGCTCATTCACAGGCTCCGGCTTGCCAAAGAACTTGGCATTCGCTGGATCCTGTGTTATCGCGACTCCGACTTGGTGGTCCAACAGTCATCTGGCGATTGGGACGCCAAAGATGCAAACATGGCGAGCTACCGTTTCCTTGTACAGTAACTTAGTGGATATTTTGAGGGGTGCGAGTTCCTTCACGTGCCAAGAAATGACAACGACCAAGCAGACACCCTGGCACGAATCGTCTCCACCCGCCAGGAAATACCATATGGCGTCGCCCTTCAGCGCCTCCTCAAGCCATCTGTCAAGCCTTCACCAGAATCAGATTCCATTTTTGTGTCAGCTCCCCCTGAAGAAGTCGGATCCGACTCAAAGCCTCAGCAGACGGCATGAGAATTCTTACGGATGGCTCCAAGAATGCCGCAGTCGAAGCCGGCCCGGGGACTTCAGAACCCGGCCCGGGGACTGCGGCGACCATTGCGAAGACTCCAGAGCTCGGCTCGGGGACTGCACCAGTCGGCCCGGGGACTTCATCAAGGGAGGCGGCGGCCGCGGACTTCGGCCCGCCGCCTCCCAGCCCAGCCACCCTCGTCCAAGTAGCAGTACTGGCAGTTGAAGAAATAGCAGCACCCTGATGGGCTCAGCCCATCCTGAAGTTCCTAGTGAGCAGAGAGCTACCAACCGACGAAATCTTGGCTCGGCAAGTACAACACCGAGCGGCAGCCTACACCATAGTCAACAGAGAGCTGGTCAGGCGCAGCGTTACTGGTGTCTACCAGCGTTGCGTCGAGCCAGAGCAAGGCCAAGCGATTCTTGAAGACATTCATCAAAGCGAGTCACGGCCACCATGCGGCCTCAAGAGCACTAAATGCCAAAGCCTTCCAACACGGTTTCTTCGGCCAACCGCCCTAGAAGAGGCCAAGAATTAGTCCAAAAATGCAAGGGGTGCGGATGTTCCGCTCCAAGCCGTATCAGTAAACTTACGCACTCAAGACTATCCCCATCGCTGGCCCTTTGCTGTTTGGCGCTTTGGGCATGGTGGGCCCATTCAAAAGCGGCACGCGAGGGCTGACTCATTTACTTGTCGTGGTAGACAAGTTCACCAAGTGGATAAGTAAAGCCCATCAAGAAGTTGAATGGTCCATTGCGGTGACTTTCATCGCCGACATCACGACTCGATGCGTGTACCACACAACATCATCACCGACAATGGCACAAATTTTGCCAAAGGCGCCCAGCCCATTGTCGCAACACAAGGCATCCATTTGGACTTAGCGTCCGTTGCCCATCCATGATCAAGCGGCCAGGTGGAAGCGAGCAAGCGGCCTCATCTGTCGATCAAGCCTCGACTGGTCGAACCACTGGAGCGTTCGGCCGGCTGTTGGCTTGAGGAGTTGCCAGCCGTCCTCTGGAGTTTGCGCACGACTCCAAACAAGTCAACCGGCTTCACACCTTTCTTCCTCGTCTACGGTGCTGAAGCCGTCATCCCAACGGACATAGAGTTCGACTCCCCGTGAGACACCATGTACACCGAGGAGGAAGCAGAAGAAGCACGTAAAGACGGCGTCGCTCTGCTGGAAGAGGGCCGGCTGTTGGCACTCAGTCGGTCCAGCATCTACCAGCAGAGCCTGCGCTGCTACTACAACAGGAAGGTCAAGCCGAGATCTTTCCAAGAGGGCGACCTTGTGCTCCGGCTGATCCAGCGAACAGCCGGCCAGCACAAGCTGTCGGCGCCTTTGGAAAACCCCTTCATTATCGACAAAGTCTTTGGCGCTACGACAGAAAGAACAAGAAAAAAAACTCAAAGAAGAAAACATACCCGAACGGCGGTTCGCGACGCCAGGTGCGCCTTGGTGCAGTTCTGGATGGCGTCGCCCTCGGCTCGCAGCTCCGCTTGAACGTCCAGAAGCGCCTGGTTCGGCGGGCCTATGCCGCCTCCTCGCACCCACCCAACGGGCGCGGCGCTTGTCGCCTCGGCGTCTGGGATGGCCGAGCTGGCAGCGCTGGTTGAAAGTGCAACTATCCCTAGGTGGTTTTGGTAATTCATAACAACATATAGCTCATTGAGCTAATGCTATTCCAAGACTATTGTTTCAGGAAAGCTCAATGAATGGCATGGCATGGATGATGAAAGTGGATCCCTCAAAATACTAAGGACAAAGGATTGGCTCAAGCTCAAAAGCTCAACACTCTTCATTTTACATTTTAGTGATCCAAGATCACATTGAGTCAATAGGAAAAGCCAATACTATCAAGAAGGGATGAGGTGTTGCTTAATGAGCCTCTTGCTTCATGTGCTTAGTGATATGCTCCAAAACGCTCAACTACTTTCCCACACCCACAAATGACCTAAACCTAAAGCCAAAATCGGTCACACTGATTCTTTCTATCCGGCGCCACCGATTCCAAAAGTCATAGCCACTGCCACAAACCCTAAGCAAATCGGTCTCACCGAGATGGGGTTGCAATCTCTCTGTTCCCCTTCGTAACGTTTCGGTCTAACCGGTGGCGATCAGTCCCACCGAGATTGCAATGTAAACTCTCTGCTTTCCTTTACGTAACATTTGGTCTCACGAAAAGAGCAAATCGGTCACACCGAGTTTACTGACCAACTCCGTGGAAAGCTTATTACCAAATCGGTCTCACCGAGTTTGTATGTCGGTCTCACCGAGATTACGTTATGCCTAACCCTAACGAATCGGTCTCACCGAGATGCATGTCAGTCCACGAAAATCACTAACGGTCACTAGGTTTACTAAGTCGGTCCGACAAAGTTTAATGATTCGGTCCCACGAGTTTGGTAAATTGTGTGTATACAGTTAGATTTTGTGTGGAGGCTATATACCCCTACACCTCCTCTTCATTCGTCGAGAGCCATCGAGCGAACCTACACTTCCAACTTACCATTTCGAGAGAGAACCACCTACTCATGTGTTGAGGCCAAGATATTCCATTCCTACCATATAAATCTTGATCTCTAGCCTTCTCAAAGTTGCTTTCCACTCAAACCCTCTTTCCACAAGATCCAAATCCTA